>JAJJWW010002603.1:0-55552 GCA_023531295.1 Papaver armeniacum
TTATATCGCAACGAACAAGGCTCGCGAGGATAATAAACGACAGCGTTGCGAGGGACTCGCAGGGTGTCAAAAGGAATGACGCATTGGATGACGACAGGAAAATGTGAAGTTTGGCGAGGGTTAAGAAGTGTCGCGAATATGAATACTTGTACATTCGCGACACTTCGCGGGACATTCCCGAAAATAAAGGACAGTCTAGCTGTCATTCACCATGTATTACCCTATATAAAGGGATGAGAAGTCTGTTGTGAGGAAGAGGAATTCTTTTGATTTGGAAATTAAATCATGAGGAGAGAGAAACTGGGAGAGTGTTTGTAATTCTTAAGTGTAATTCCATTTTCCTGTGTAATAACTTGAAGAAAATAATTAATAAACATTTTGTTGTTCATCTTTCAATGGATTAGTTAGTGGATTATAGTGAGGGGTGTAGTGTGGGATTTCCTGCAACTACATTGTCTCCTCTCCTGAACTTGCTTTTCCACCGGATTCCATTTTTTTTGTATCCTTTTCTCCTAATACTTTTAATGAAACTAAAGTATTCTTGTGAGGAATTGCTGTAGAAATAGACTTGCCAAAACTCACATCCACTTTGGCAAATGAAGCTTTTGGATCGTAACTAACAATTTTGCTATACCAACAGCACAGAAGCCTACCGCTCTTTATAACCCCAAATGGCGGCGAGATGAGACTACTGATACTAAACTCTTTAACCCATCTCAAATCATCAGTATCCTTATTCTTCTTCAATAACCATATTTCACTACAATAGGCATTGTGATAATAAGTAGCACTTAGATTATCCCCTAAAACCCCTAGTTGAATAACAACTCCTATCAAACAAGATGGTGGTGGTGGTGGAAGTTCACTAAACCTTTCATCAGCCAAATGGAAAGTAAGAATAGTGGTTCCTTTGTGGTCCTCCCAATGAAGAGCTCCATTTGCAAAAGCACCAGCACATTGTGAAAACCGTTGCATATTGGTGTTGATAATTCCCACATTTTTCCATCCATTGACACTCCCAAGAGTGTATACCTGAACAATTCCAGTTCCAATTTCTTCACATAAGCTTCTCTTCTTTGAATCCATTATCCTAACAACCTTGTACGTATTGGTTGAAGGAATGTAACCAAATCCATTCCACCAGTAACTTCCTTTAAAACTTGGAAGCATAATATACTCTCTGGTGATTGGATTACAGATATAAGCTGGTCCACAGTGCCATTGACCAATTTTGTCTTTAAGCCATGCATTGAAGCAAATTATACCATTACATGAACCAGCAAACGAATAATTAACCAATGTAGTAATAGCACTGAATCAATCTAACACTCTGCTTACACCAGTCCAACCTGGCTACAACCTGTCACTACTTTACACCTGTCATTCCTCTACTGGCACTAGTGGAAAATGGAAGTTAAACCATTGCTAGTACAGGAGGTAATATCTGAAAAAACGACTGTGTTCCTCAACTCTAATTTAGGAGTGGTTTTTTCCAAAACGATTGTGTCTCACATTCCTTGATTTCTTTAAAACAACCACTGTTTTCAACAGTTAAGTGGTAGCACTGATGATCACAGTAGTTTATTTTGATTATATTCTATAAAAAAAAGGGATTTGATTCAGTTGAATCTTAAGCTGATTCAACTGAATCAAAAGTAAGATCAAAACTAAAATTAAAAACAAAACCCAGATAAAGATTTATATTGAATGATATATTTAATGTACAAATTCAGTCACTTTAAATTACCCAAAGTTTATAATATGAAAATTTCAGCACTAACAACAACGTTAAACCTCAAAAATACTTCAAATATCTTCATACAGTTTAGCACTCAACCCTCAAGACTGCATCATATAACATAAGAGAAATAATATTGAAGAAAGGTACCCCAGGTAAATGTGAAATTGGATGAAGTTCCCCTTTGCAGCTAACCATGATGACTCTATGTAGCTTGTCTTGCAGCAAGCTCTGACTGTTGTAGTTGTTGTTACAGTTCACCACTAGCTACAACTCCCCTCCTATCCCATTCTGGTTCATTCCACATAACATTATTTGCATCATAGTTCTTTAAATGGTCACTGCAAATAACAATCGACCAGACTATTAGATGCATTAGCCATCCAAGCTACAGACTAGGATGCAGTTAGGTTGGATGTATATGCCACATTTAACAGTGTTAAGGGGAGAGAAATTGATCTTGAAATTAACACTTAAAATGTCTTCCAAGATCCTGGGTTTTTTACCATTAGAATAAATATTCCGAGATATTTATTTGTAAGTTATGCAAAATAAGTGTTCACATGGGACAAGGCATAGGTATTTGCTAAAGCTTGATTGGAGCTACAATGGATCTCTCTAAAAATTTGCAAACATTTTTAAAATTTTTAAGTTAAGTAGGTAAGGTAATACCTATTTTTGTTGTAGTGCTAGGCTTGTACAATCTGTGAAAGATGCAAGTTCTATAATCCAACTGCAAGACTGGTGTTCTAGCTGCACCAGATTTATTATTCTTTCAAAACCCTACAAAAGCAACATACCAACATTAGCACACCACAATGCTCAAATTTGGCTGTAAATGCAAATAACTTATGCCATCCATCTCAAGTCAAGATTTGTAATATTTCTAGTTGGCGCGATGATATATAACAATACAGTTGCAGTGAAACATGGATGGTTGTTAGTATTAAACCAGTAATGCAATTTTAATTAGCATACAAAATACAGTGAAGCACAAATATTTGCTAGCGAAAAAAATACAGATCAATACTACCCACTAATTGTGATGATTATCAGACAAAGTTTGTGTAAAGTCAATCATAGTAACCTTCCTATCATCATCAATATATACAGGATAAAAGCATTAACTAAGTGGTCAAAATATGCAACTTCAGAATGCCCGACCACGAAATAATCTATTGGATCTAAACTACTTACATGTTGAAAGTCCAACTTCATTCAAACGAATAACAAGACCATATATTTGTTTCAAACACAATGTCTAGTTGACTGCATCTGAATTTCTTTTCTGCACACTGGGTTTGAGTTTAAACCTCAACAACATAAAAGTTAAGTTGATGATTCACATGTCAGGGACTCGGGAGGCTTAGAATTTGAGAGTGAACATGACAATGGGTCTAACGGAAATGAAGTTTATGGATAAAAGAACTGCAGCAACTCAACCACAAAGAGATATAATCCAGATTCTACCACAGGAAAAAGATAATGCTCAATTCTAGCATATACTATCAGTCAAGAACTAAATAAAAACTATAACATGATATTCATATAGAACTGGTACAGGGCAGATTGAAGAAACACCACATAAGATACATTTTGTCCGCACATGAAAGGTGTCTTATCTTATAAATATGTTGATGTGCAGATTGAATGGGAACAATTCTTACCTATACGGAAGTTGGTGTTTTATGTAAACAATAATGATTACCCCCTTTGTAAAGGAGCTGTAACATGAATTTCACCCATATTCCTATCACTTTCCATTGTTGATGAGAAACCAGAAAACCGATCTGAATTTCTTCTTCAGGGCCAAAAGCTTGGTTGGATTATGGTGCAATCTACAATCAAATTCATTCATAGTTTTACTAATCTCTCTTTGATGCACACTTACGTACTACAAAAAAAAAATTCTCAAAATTCAAGATAAACTAAGATGCTCTTCGGAAGATCAACAATGTCGTGAAAAAGATCAATTCAGTGAAAGTTTTTAGGATATGATGCATAAATATCATCTCTAGGAAGGAAAACTGTAAGCCAGATGTTTAGCTTGACGTACGTAGTTTGGATGGGGTCGACCCTCTTAACACATCACAGCAATGCGCAGGACAGCACCCAATGCTGTGACATTGGACAACCTTTTACAAGAATAGCCAAATGAGGATGGATTACATTCCTCCATTATGGCACAATAACAATTAAGAAGAGGGGTGGAAGTATTGTTGGCATTGGATTTAGAACAAATGATGCGCGCATCGAAGGATAACCCTCTAAATTTAAACCACTGTTAGACAAGAATAAAGAAGGACAGCATAGCTCCTCAAATCTTGTGCTTCGGATATTGAACTCCCAAATGTTGTCGCAGCAACCAAGAAATACAACATAACGGTCTACTGGAACAAAATATATCAGCTTCTATGAATGCCCACAACATTTTTAATATCTACAAACTAACACATACATTACTATAACCTGAAGAAATAATGGACCAGAAAAGTTGGGGCCTGATTAGAAAAAGTTGCTTACACTATCACAGTGAAAACACTATTAACTAGAGGGAATCCAGCTTTACTTGCACATTAATTTGGGAACTCGCGATTCAGATTGGTAACCCCACTGCTAAGGTGATCAAATTCCTTGAGAAAGTACAACATTCTCCTGAACTGGCTGAATTCTATTGGGAGTCATGCCTGAGTGGAATCGCCGATAAATAATTCATATATTAGCTATGAAATTCTGGGTAATGGGTTCCCAGGGTTCTATCTCTATGGAAAGTGATGGCAGAAGATTTAAGAGACGCTGCAAAACCCTGCAGCTGCAACCAGATTATAGTAAGGCTGTAGGGAATCCATCTCACTGAAAGGTATGCTAGATTTGAAACCGTATTCAGGATAAAATGATACTATATATGACTTAATATGACAAATCGAAACGATTTCATAAGGGACGCAGTTGAAAAAGCAAACTGTTGTCACGAACCTTATCCGCTTTTGTACGAAAGTAAGATTATAGAGAAAAAAACTTTACCTTTGACATACAACGAATAACTGATATATCTAAACTAATGTAATCTGAAAAGGTGCAAGTCTAACATCCTAATCATGTTCCTTAACAGTCATACCTTCATAATCTTCAAGAATAAGCTTTGAATTATGAGCCGAGTATATAGACTACATAGAGCACTAAAGATAAAAATAAAGTTGACCGCGAATTTTAGCAAGTAAACAGACAGTGTACTAGGAAAGAATCACTTTACTCTTAAAATGAATAACTTTACTCATCCAAGGAAAATAAAAAGGCAGACTAAAAGAACCACTTCGGCAAGTGTGTCCACATGCAAACATTAATCAACCTTTACTAGATGACGATGAAAACTAGGTTTCGATTCACACACAGTGTTGAATAAAGAAGAGATTTTAGCAGAAACACAACTAAAAATAGAATTCAATAATAATAAAAACTTCCTACAAAGAGTTTCAAGAACTTATTCAAATTGGGATTTCCTGGTTAAGAATTGAACATAAAGATACTCTAAATCCTAGCTATTTATGGTCCAGCATCACTCGACCAAAGTAGGAATTTGCAGTTTAGCACATTAGTTTTAGAAAATATACAGTATCATCTCAAACAATTGACAAGCTTCTTGTGCATTTTCCAACTTCATATGAGAAATTCTTAAACTACATGACACAATCCAAATGAACCAGTAAGACATAATGAGAAAAAACAACCTTATTTTCTAACTTGAAATATAAGATGTTTGAATACACACATACAACACAAAACAATGGATATGAATACAAACATGTTAAGCACTTCACTGGGACATAGAAATAAACTTTTAGAAACCAGCAAACCTTCCAAGTCTTTCTCATACAATATGCTTTATAAAGCGTTTAGGCTCTTCCTTGCTCCACTAGGATCCAAACATGTCATTTAAGTTATTCTGCATAGCAAAAGTATTTCATCATTAAATATCAATACAACAGAAAAAACATGAAATTCACTCTGAACGACAAAGTATTCCATTTAGATTTTGAATATAAAAAAAAAAAAAAAAAAAAAAAGACTAACCCAGTCAAAATTTTCACATGAAACTTTTTCTCCCGATCTAATTTCTTTGGAAATTTCAAAATTTTGGTTCACCCATGTATACTTGGGTTGTTCCATCAACCTCCTAATTGAAAAGATAAATAAAACCAGTAATCATTAAAAGTTTTTAAGCTATGAAAAGATATGTAACCTAAAAGAAATCAATAATCGATTTTATCATGGTAAGACCCTCCATATTACCGAAATCACAAAGACCCTCCAGAACTTTGTATTCTAACATCCACCCTGCACCATTCCAAAACATTCAAATTAGCCTCAAAACTTTGAAGCTTCAAATTTAGCCTCCTTATAACCTCATACATACTACAAGAAATCGAAAAAAAATAATCCAATTTCTAGGGCTTCAGGAATAAACCAAAAACAAAATTAATCTCATAAATCAAAAATCAATTTAACTCGCAAGATGTAAACTTCCAAAAATTATTATCAATTTCACAGGAAAATTAGCTTTCTAGCAAAACCAATCTCAAAATACCAAAATTACATTAATTTCACTAGAAAAATTTCTCATTTCTAAGGTTTGGAAAAACCCCACAACAAGCTCAGTCTCAAAAGACCATCAAAAAATCCAAATCTAAGAATCAGAAACAGAAAGTAAATAAAACCCATAACGCGAAATCTATCCATTATTGAAAACTAACCTCAAAATACAGAGAAATCTCTTAAGAACCCTAGATTTCTTCTCACAAGATACGTATGAGATTTTATTTGTGATGATATCTTTGAAGAAGAAGAGAAAGAAAAACCTAATATTGATTCATAAGCTATGATTGAGAAAAGAAATCGACTGAAACATATAGAGTGAATAAGTTGTGAGAGAGAAGTAAAGGAAGAAGGAAAGGAAGGCGGCCGAAGGAGTAATGCGAGATCGAGATAAAGATAAGAGAGAGGATTATAGAAGTTACTCTCACAGACATTTTCAATCTCTAATTAGAGCTCTGTATTTTTACAAAAAATACCCCTAAAGAAACAACTGTGTCGAGAGACAAGTTTTATTGAAACGATTTGTGACTCACAGCATCTATAGTTACTGTTTGTCAGGAAACTTGATCGTATTCGTGAAAACCAGGAAGTGGTTAAAATCCATTTTCCACTAGTGTGGTTCTCTCACAGAGTTCCTATTGGCGGTGTAATCGGCCTGTAATAAAAGGACATAGTCTTCTTCATTAACAATTAACAAAAGTTTATGTTTCTCTGTGTGTGTGTGGGTGAAGTTCTGTAACTATCTTTCAATGTTAATGGATTCCATTTTATCAGTTTCTACTATGGTATCAGACTGAGAGATCACTAAATCTCTCAGGTTTTCCGATCTTATGCTTCCGCTACTTCAAATCTCTCAATTTCTTCTTTAAATTTTCATGATTCAAGAATTTCCAGCTTCTTCATCAATGAAGAATCCTACTGCAACTTCGATTTCTAGTATTACAGTTCACCAACTTACTCGCTTTGTTAATCTCAAACTCACTGACAACAATTTCATCACCTGGAAAAACCTAATGTTACCTGTTATTCGTAAATTTAAAATCCAAAAATATCTTGATAGATCTCATCCATGTCCTCCTCAGTATACTAATCAACGAAATTAGGCGAATGGAGTCGAGAATCCTCTATATCTTGATTGGATTGATGACGATACATCAATCATCTTGTGGATACATTCAACAATTTCAGAATCTGTTCTTGCATATTTTTCCAGATCTGAAACTTCTCATGAACTTTGGAGCAGCATTGAAGAACGATTCTCAAGAGCTTCATCAACACATTCGATCCAGTTATGCACAAAGCTTATCTCTCTTAAGCAAGGTGATAAATCAATCCCTACTTTGATAAATAAGATCAAAACAATTTCTGATCAACTTGCGGCTGCTGGAGAAGTTGTTTCCGATCAAGAACTTGTTGTTGTTACTCTATCAGCTCTCAACTCTGATTATATTCCATTTGCCACTGCTATGAGACATAGAAATCCTCCAATTTCTTGTATTGAACTGCATAATCATCTACTCAGTGAAGAAATAGTAATCACAGATCGTCATCAAGCTTTACTCTCAGATTCTTCCAACAAAGCTTTGCTGCTCAATTCAATGCCTTTCGATAAACTGGTAGAGGTTATGGTGGTCGTTCAGGTGGTTTTCAAAGTGGATATAACTCAAATTATGGAAGACCAACTGCTGGTCGATCTACTTATTCCTTTGGTAGAGGAAATTCTAATACAGTTTCAACTGGTAGAGGATCGAGTTCTTTATCTTCTTCATCTGTTAGACCGCCTCAAGGTTTGAATTCTTCTAATTACTATTCAAATCAATCTACTATTGAATGTCAAATCTGTCGTAAAATTGGTCATGGAGCATTAGAATGAAGAAATAAGCTCAATTTTTCTTATCACAATGATCACACTCCACATCACTTGAGTGCAATGCTTGCCTATGCTAACATAATGGGAGAGAATCCATGGTATGCTGATACTAGTGCCAATCTTCATGTTACTTCTAATGAGACTGAGTTACAAGCTATCAATACTTATAAAGGTGCTGAACAAATTCAAGCTGCAAATGGAGAAGGTATGTCCATTACTCATTCTGGATTTTCTATAAAGTCTACTCCAAATCACAATTTAAACTTGAATAATATTCTTCTAGTACCTCAAGCATCACAGAACTTACTTTCAGTTCACAAGTTTACTTCAGACAACAATTGTTCAATAACTTTTGATGCTTCTGGATTTTATGTGAAGGATTTATCAACTGGGAAGACACTTTTACAAGGCCCACACTGTAATGGTCTATATCCTCTACATTTTATCCATCAATCCACTAAAAAGGCTCTCTCCACTGTCACAACAACCATCCCTGCTGAAGTATGGCATAAGAGACTAGCATATCCATCTTTTTAGACCATGAAACATGTCTACAATTCTCTGAATTTGTCACATATAATAAAGTCCCCTTTATTTTGTAATGATTGTCAATTAGGTAGAAGTCATAAACTTCCCTTTACAATTTCTAGTCATTGCAGTTCTACACCTTTAGAAATATTGCATCTTGACTTATGGGGTCCTTGTCCTGTTCAATCCATTTCTGGATACAGATATTATGTCAATATAATTGATGATTACTCCAAATTTTGTTGGATATATCCTTTGAATGATAAATCTGAATTCAGGACAATCTTTTTCAAGTTCAAAGCTCAAATTGAGAATTCTTTAAAACACACTATTGTAACAATAAGGACTGATAGGGGTGGTGAATTTGTTAACAATGAATTAGCTTCATTTTTATCTAGTAGTGGTATTATTCATGAAGTCACTTGTCCCAATACACCTAAGCAAAATGGTGTAGCTGAATCCAAGCATAGACACCTAGTTGACATTGGAAGAACCTTTCTCATACAATCTGGTATTTTTGAGTCTTACTAGGTTGAAGCTTTTACTACTGCAATTTTACCATCAAAAGACTTCCCACAAGATATTTAGGGAACAAATCTCCATTTGAAGTTTTGTTTCACAGGTCTCCAGATTATACTTATCTTAGATCTTTTGGATGTCTTTGTTTTCCATGGATAAGACCTTATGCACCTCACAATCTAGCTCCCAGAAGTACTTCTTGCATATTCATTGGTTATAGTCAACATCAAAAAGGTTATAGATGTGTAGACCTTGCTACTGGCAGAGTGTATATATCCAGACATGTGATATTTAATGAATCTGTGTTTCCTCTCAAGGTTACACATATATCATCTTCTTTGTCTGATGCTTGCAACTCTTCTACAGTTTCTTCACAGTTATCAACAGCTCATCATTCATCTATTTCTACAGTACAGCCTGTTACTCACCTCACTTCAGATAACTGCAACTCTACAGATGATGTCACACCGACTAAGAGTTGCTTCAACTCAATTAAAGCCTTTAAACCAATCTGCCTCCCAAAGATAAGCCTATATATGTGATCTCATTTTTGATCATAGATCAAGGTAATGAAAATCTATAGCAATAGACAAAGTCTAGCTCAAAATCCTGACTTATGCAACCCAAAAAGCAGCCTAGATTATTATTCACATCACAAGTATAAAACTTGTGGAATCAACAAAGTTTGAGACGAAGAGAACTTAGATGATTAATATCTATCTTGATCAAGTGAGCAACTCAACAATCAATCAACATCAGGATACTCGAGCTATCAAATAAACAATAGCTAGACTTGGCTTCACGAATCCCTATGAAGTATTTGTAGTCGCTAAACCCTAAAAGGGTTTCTGGAAAGAACGACTCTATTTACAACTAGGACACACCATAAAGTAGTGTCAAAATCCAAAGATCCTAGTTGTTTGAGGTTCCCCTTATATAGACATTCAAAGCATAGGTTTATTTAGGTTTAAGCTAAGATAGCTTTGGAAAAAAGCAAACAATATCCACCGTTAAATGAATCTTTGGAACGGATTTACATAATAAAGATATACACTCTGGTTAGGATGAACCGTAACCGAACCGTGTATAAGACAACAGTCATGAATGGTTATCTGAAGCTAGCCAACTAAACTACAAGCTTGAGCATTTACATAAGCACTTAAGAATTAACTCTAAACACAATCAAGTGATCAAATATGTCCGGTGTTTTATAAATATAAATAGAGATTATTCAAATGCTAATTATCTCGGAGAAATAATTTTATGTGCGTAAGAATTTAATCGACATGGTAAGTAGGCATACAAAGTACAAGTACAACTTAACCTGTTCATGAACAATTATGTCATGATACGTGTACCGGTATGTATACTTTATAACATAACCGAATTCTGGAGTTCACATAACCTTTTCAGGACGTGTACCGGTATGTAAACCATTTAAACATAACCAAGTTCTGGAGTTAACACAGAACTATTTTGGTATGCGTAATGGTATGGATACCAATTATACATAACCAAGTTTCGGAGTCCACAAAACTTTTTTGGTACATGTACCAGTATGGATACCAAACCGGTTCCGTAACTAACAGTTCCTTTATAGTGCGCGTACTGGTTTGCGTACCGATCCGGATTCACTAGTTCACAGACATTTAAAGGTGTGCATACTAATATGCGTACCAAAAATCTGTTTGTCGACATATAGCTACTCCGCTACCTGTACTGAGTACATCTATTACAGCTTCACAATTTTACCAGTTTGTAAGACTGATATGTACACTGTCTTGTATCCGAATTTATAGTAGTTTTATATATTTCTTTATAAATTGATTCGAAACATTACCGAATAACATCAATGACACATGTCACTTTTCTAGGCTATTTTCGAATGATAATCTTTAATCATGATTTTGATTGCGAACAATAAATTTTTCTTAATCGAAATTCATCAAGTTTGAATTTTAATTAAGCTTAGTCATATTTCGAGGACTAATTATTACAAGAAGAATCTTGACTCGAAACTCTTGATATGCTTACAATAGTCTAATTAGTTACGTGACAACGTCTCAAAGAAATAAAGTTGAATTTAACTTGAGAAATAGGTGGTTCAGTCTTCGCTTACCTTTTGATGAAGAAGTTCTCCAAAATCTTCGGTTGCTCTTTGCCTTTAAACGGTAGAAAGCAATGATGACTGCACTGATGTCCGTTTCTCAACTATATCTTCTATCCTAATCCGAGACTTTTCTAATTGTAGACTAGAAATCAAGATATAGTTTTGACAACTAAATTTGACAACAAGCTTGAGATAGCAACACTCGTGAGTTCGACCGAGCAATGCTCTAATAATTTCCTCCTTTGTCAATTTTAGTGACAAAACTATCAATACATATGGATAAAAAATAAAGTTTCAAAAACTCCTCGAATCCATCATGCCTTGATTTCTTTGGTTTCTTCAACTCCTTGAACTATTCGTTATTTCAAGTTGCAATGATTATGAACGCGTTCAACTCAGCATCGTTATTGTTGAAGATCCGTATCCATATCAATAACAACTTTTGAGAAAAAATATTCTCAATCGTCCTTATACATAAACATAGTATCATTATCTTCCTCAAAGCTCAATTGTATCCCAACTTTAAAGTAGTACTACGGTGATATGTTTTGCTCCCTTAATCAATACTTACATCTTTTGCATAATAGGTGAAATCTATATATAATTGATTCATTCCCCCTTACATAATGATCCGTAAACCATATGTATGTAGTGCGAAACTACTAAATAAATCTCCCCCTTTTTGTCAATAAAATTGGAAAAGGTATGAAAGTTGTAGGATCATAATTAATACAACCAAAAGATACTTCATGATTCAAATATTGTGGTACATATCGACTTTATTTAGATGATATCACATAGTAAGAAAATACTTAGCGCTCATGTAGGAGGTTTAAGATACAAGAATCCCCTGTAAATTCCAGAGCCACACTCCCCACAAATATATAACAATTAAGCACAAGTTCATTTAAGAACTCCCCCCCATTTAATGTCGTTCCCAAGAGAACAACATGAGTTGAAAAAGAAGGATTTTGTCGGACATTAACTAATCACATGGATTTGTATCCTGAAAATTGACTTAAATTAATCTCAAACGGCAGTTACAGAAAAAAAAAGAAGGTAATTTTAATCGGTATGATTCACTATAAGAAAATCTTACGGAGTGTGTAACGCATTAATAATACAATATTGTGATCACAAATAGATCGATAATGCGAGAAATTCTCAAAGAGTTTTTTCTATTTTCAGTTTATAAAAAACATAATGGATTTAAATTCTGAGCATCTATGAAATATCATCTCGATTCACGAAAATGTAAAGGCACATATATTTCATAAGACTTTTGAAATAATTAAACCAATAATTATTACATACTGCAAGTTTGTCTTTCAAAAACTCTAGAATTTAAATAAATAAATCTAAAAACATGCAAGATGAAAAATGTTGGAAATAGCTTGTGTAATCACAATTTTTGCTATACCAAACCCTAGTTATACTTCTCAAAAGTAAGAAAAAATTCTCACAAGAAGTTTCCTAGTATTTAAAATACAAAACAAAATAAACTAGGTTTTTCCAGACTCTTCATTGGTATTGAGACCCTTTAATTTGTCATCAACTGTATCCACGAGCTCTTCAGAGAAAATATCCTCATTCAGAAGTTCACGAACATGAGATTTTATGAGAACAAGGTCAGCAAAAACCTTTTTCAACTCAGTCTTTAACATGTCTAGACCTTTTAGCGTTTCAAAAAGTTTTAGTTTTGTTTCCTCAAATTTTTTAAGAAATCATAAACAACATCAACAGAGATCATCTCTACCCTTTCAATATCTTGACGATCATATGCAAAATATCACTTCACACCAAAAGTTTTTCGGATGAATCAACAACTTCGTCATATACCAAAGTTCTATTATTCCTCTTATTTCAATACCCTCGCAATTAAAAGCTTTCTCCATGCTTTCGAGGATTCATGACATAGAAGACATGCTTGGATGCGGAACCTTGGATGAAAATTTCTCAATCACAAGTTAAGGTTGAAAATGCGGGGGGTCTAACAACCACACCCAATAATTCGTTTGTCAATCTGAGAGGACTTACTCCAATATACTTTCTAGAGAATCAACTAGACAGTCAGACTCAATCTAGAGAAAAGTATATCAAAGAGTTTAATATCTTTAACTCTTAATTCAATCCGCAATCAGCAAATAGAAATCTGCGATCCCGATTGAATATAAGAGGAGTAACTTGAACGGTACCAAAGACCAATGTTCAAGTGTCAATCAATTTAAATCAACAACCCAAGGTCGGATATTCTAATTGATTAAACTTAACGCACAACCTGTGATACTTCAATTATATAACAAAATATAATGCGGAAAAGAAATAACACAGACACCAAAATTTTGTTAACGAGGAAAACCGCAAATGCGAAAAACCCGGGACCTAGTCCCAGTTTGAACACCACATTGTATTAAGCCGCTCTGGACTCTAGCCTACTACCAATTAACCGGACTGGGACTGTAGTTGAAACCTAATCAATCTCACACCGATTCAAGGTGTGATTCGTTCCTTACGTCTCGATCCTAGCAGGATACTATGCACTTGATTCCCTTAGTTGATCTTACCCACAACCAAGAGTTGATACGACCCAAAGTCGAAGACTTGATAAACAAATATGTGTCACACAGAAAAGTCTATAGATTGAATAAATCCATCTCCCATAGAAATACGCAAGAGTTTTTGTTCTGTCTTTTGATAAATCAAGGTGAACATGAACCAATTGATAAAACGGACTTATATTCCCGAAGAACAGCCTAGTATTATCAATCACCTCACAATAATCTTAGTCAGCTAGTGAAACAAGATATTGTGGAATCACAAACGATGAGACTAAGATGTTTGTGATTACTTTTATCTTGCCTATCCGAGAAATTAATCTCGAGTCAATTATTTCAATTGTACTCAATACGATAGAATCGGGCAAGATCAGAACACGCAACTACAAAGAAAATAGTTGGGTCTGGCTTCACAATCCCAATGAAGTCTTTCAAGTCATTAACCTACAGGGTCTCGATAGAAACCTAAGGTTAAAGGAGAATCGACTTTAGTTTATGCAAATAGTAACACACAGAAGGTGTGGGGATTAGTGTTCCCAGTTGCTTGAGTTCTTCTTTATATAGTTTTCAAATCAGGGTTTGCAATCCAAGTTACCTTGGTAACAAAGCATTCAATATTCACCGTTAGATGAAAAACCTGATTCAACCAAGCTAATATCTTTCAATCATTAGATCGAACTTTGCTTGTTACACACAAATGAAATGTTAGGTTTATGTAACCGTACGCAAACGTGTACACCATGTTGGTTCACAAATAGTTAACCGAGGTTAGACATATGATTACTCTCATATCAACCTTATTCATCTTAACCATAACTAGTTCAAATGACTCCAATGAAACTAGTTAAAGATTTGTTCAATTGCTATATTATCATAGAATTACACAAGAACACAATTGAAGCAAAATCAGTTTGATTCACTCGAATCAATCATGAACATTATAGCCACGGTTTGCAAAGATTGCATTCCTTATTATATAAATGCTTATGTTTATGTTCATAACCGATTTTAGAACTTTAACCTTCAAATACCCGAACGGGTACACATACCAAATACCTGAACTAAGATTGGGTTTCGCCAGTACGCAAACGGGTACGCGAACTTTCAATTCCGGCAAAAATTCTCGGACATGAACCGGTACACCAGTACGCAAACGGGTACGCATACTTAGGTTCCCGGAATTCTCAAACCAACAGGTACGCAAACGGGTGCGCATACTATTATTCCCGGACATGGATTACATATGTGCAAGACTGCACAACATGACATATCTAATAATGGTTAAGTGTTCTAAACTCTTATTTCAATCATTGAAACTTTCTTAGAGGATGACAATAGTCATTTTCACATACTATTAGCATCAAAGCAATTTTCAAGTTATTGAAATAATCATAACGAAACATTCCAAGACAACACCAAATGATTGTATCACACAAACCATGTAAGACGTTACTCGGAAATTTTCACATGATATAAGATGAACTTGGTCGAAGCGAGAGCTTGCCAACATATATTTCGAGAAATATGTAAGCGAGATAAACTCAGCTCGAAATCTCAAATGTGTATATAGAAAACTATATCGTAATACGACTTATGTCTCAATATAGGAGATAAAGTAGAAATAGACTTTCAAAGTGATATTTGAGTTTCAGTCTCCACATACCTTTTGTCGATGAAGTTCCACAAGCTCCCCTTAGTAGTTCTTCGTCTTCAAATGATGAACGCCGTGAAGTCTAATCTCAACTACACAATCTATGTCCTAGTCCGAGACATCTATAAATAGGCTAGAAATCAAGACTTATAGTTTTGATCACTAACATTGACAAACACGCTTGAGATAGCAACGCATGCGAGTTCGACCGAGCAGTGTTCTAACAATCTCCCATTTTGTCAATTTTAGTGACAAAACTATCAATACATATGGATTACAAAATAAATAAAACTTTGTAGATTCTCATCCAAATGCTTGATCTCCTTAGCATCTTCAACACGACTCGAAATCTTCGTCACTTATAAGTACTCCATGATTCTAAACGTGTTCAACTCAGCATCATAGTTGTTGAAGATCCGTAGAGATAACAATGATAAAACAAATGCTCTCAATCATTGTTATACAGTGTCATAGTATTATTACACAACATCAAAGTTCAATTGTATCACAACTTTGACAACAATACTATGGTGATATGTATCACTACCCCTTAGTAAATACTTCATCTCAACATAAAAACCACTCCCCCTTACATAATGATCCACAAACCATATGTATTTGTAGTATAAAACTACACATTAATTCTCCCCCTTTTTGTCAATATAAATTGGCAAAGGTACGAAAACTAGTGGGATCCTCATGAAATTTTCATAGAGATACTTCATGACCAAAAGAGAATAACATACCAACTTATTTAGATGCAATCATAAAGCCGAAGCTAAATGCATTCATCAAGGAGTTTATAGAGATACAAGATAACCCCAATAATATTCCACATCCACACTCCCCACAAAGATTTGGCAATTAAGCACAAGTTCAATTAAGAACTCTCCCCCATAAAATGTCATTCCCGAAAGAACAACAAAGGCGACCTTGCTTTTACAAGAAAAGAAGGATTTCTTTGGATATAACCAAATCACATGAAAATATGAATTTGAATCCAAAAATCTCAATTGAATCAACCACAAAAATGATCAATTCAATTGGTTATGCTCGACATAAGAGAACTTACGGAGCAACACAGTATGTGCACAAAAATGTGGATCGGAGAACGACCAATACTGCGGAATATACAAGGATTTATTCTATTTTTCATCACTATTTTCACAATGACATATAGTAGACTTAATCTTGTAAACAAAAGTGTATCCTTTCTTTCATCTAAATTTGCATAATGACATAAAAGGATTTAACTTTTGTTTGTCAAAAGTTCATTCTATCTTTTACCAATACTTCCATACCGACATAATAGAGATAACTTTTGAACAAGTATGGGACAGTCACAGGTTCACGGTCGTAAACAACATATCCCATAACAATTTGCAAAAATCTTAAAGATTAAAATTGCAAACATCATCTTCCAAAAAACTTAGAATTTAAATAAATAAATCTAAAAACATGAAGATGAAAACGTTGGACATAGCTATGTGTACTCACAATAATGGCTATTCCAAACCCTAGTTATTCTTCTAAAAACACAAGAAATAAATTCTCATAAGAAGATTTACTAGACATTGAGGCCTCTGAAGAATTATTTATCGTCCCCGAACTCCTTGTCATCAACAACCATAGGTATATAAGGTTCGTGAAGAAAGGAGTCAATTCCAACAAACCTTCTGGGCTGATGATGTCGAACCAGGGCCTTCTGAATTTCGAGAGTTCTCATAAGAAAAGCTTTTATTTGCTGAATCTCCTTCCTTGTTTCCTTCAACTCTTCAAGGACACCAGAAAATTTATGAGAATTTGAAGGAACAACTCTTGGCTTCCTCACATTCCTTCTTTTTCTTTTCAAAGTTTGAGGTAACGGAGATTTCTCTTTTCCCTCCATGATTGATGGCTTAACAATCATATTAATATCTTTTCCATCAGAACACATGATGCTTGGAGTATCCATACATGTATGGGCTTGTGATAGGAAATCACAATTTAAACTCAACATGCAGTCTTAAGATGAAAAGAGTTTCAGAGAAGGAAAAGGAATGTAGGGTTACGGAACCTTTAACCACACAGGTTCACGCACGCACAATCACAACCCTAAAGAGAGTAGAATTGTCAAGAATAACCCTCTTTTATTGATTAAATAGGGAAGTCCCTTCCACTTATGAAATAATTCCAATCTCACAAAACACAGGGCAAATCTAAGAAAACAAAACCATTTTTTTTTGGCTTTCTTAAAGCCTGAGGTGTGCAGAATCTTGTCTCTTTTAATCAGGCACATGAGACAAGATGCACCAAAACAACACAATTAAGTTGTGCTGCGGTGAACAACAATTTATCCACCATAACCTTTTTGAAAGGAATTCATAGAACCCTGTCTATCAAAATGTTTAGACCATACTCTCTTTTCTAGAGGTCTTGTCTTCTCTTTGGAAACTAACTTCTTTGAAGAGGATAAAATCTTACATACCTCAGCGGTTTTTTGAACAAGTTTGAGCTAGTTTGCTAGCCGATTTGCACTTCGTTGAAGTTTATTGACATATCTCATCTTGTGTTTGTACTTGAAACACTTTGAGAGTTCATGACCTTTGAGTGAACAATAAGAGCATGTCAATGGATAAGATGATTCAGAGGCCCGAGATGTGCAAGCTTCTAGACACAGAGTGGAACCTGAAAAATCAGACAGAGAGTTTCCAATAGAAAGGTCAATTTTCTCTTCTAGATTGCTTGTGTCTCCTTCTGAAAGAATATCAAGATTGATGTATGTAATGCTACAATTATCAAAATCAATATCTTCACAAAGAAGCGCAACACTTGATTTTTCGTCTTCATTGGAATCATAGTGATCAGACATTTCATCAAGAGTTGCATCAAGACCTTTGTTCCCGATGTATTTTCTACGATTTGGACACTCATTTGCAAAATGACCAAAAACTTTACACTTAAAGCACTGTGACATATCCTCGTCAGCATCCCTGTTTTTAGGAGGAATGCGATTGTGAGGTTTAACTGATGACCTAGGTTTGTCTCTGGAAAACTGTTTACTTCTCTTCAATAAGAGATCTCTAAACTGTCTTGTGATCAAAGAGACTGACTTGTCAAGATCTTCATATGATGAATCAGCCTCAGAAATATTATCCTGAGAGACATAAACACCTTTACTTTTGTCAAGTAATTTAGTGTTCTTTTGTGCTTTGAAGGCAACATCCTTTCCGATTTTGGATGTATGCTCATGATCAAAGATCTTTAGCTTTCCAACCAGCGTATTTATGGAGAGAGCATCAAGTTTATTTCCTTCAACGATGGCATGCTTCTTAGAATTATATCTAGATGGCAGCGATCTGAGGATTTTCATCACAATGTCCTTTTCAGGAATAGTCTTACCCAATGCAAAGGATGCAATAACAATTTCAGACACTTTGTGATTAAACTCATAAAATGAATCTTCATCTACCATACGAAGGTTTTCCCAATCAGAATTTAGGTTTTGAATCATAGCTTCCTTTTTACTGGTAGTCCCTTCAAATACGGTTTCTTAGATATCCCAAGCATCTTTAGACCAAGTGTACGTAGTCACATGGTGCTGAAGATCTGGGGCAATAGCATGTATGATGACAGCGTATATGCACCAATATCACTTTGGAACGGTCGCATTTCCTATTGCCACAACAGGAGCATCATAGACTTTAACTACATAAACCCATGATTGAAAATCACGCGCTTGAAGAAAGGCACGCATAACAATTTTCCACCACAAGTAATTTGAGCCATCGAAGACTGGTGGTATGTTTATAGAGATAGCATTTCTGTCCATATCAGATCGCTACAAACACATACTTATAAGGTCTTTAATGTGTTTGCCTGCTCTGATACCAATTGAAAATGCGGGGGTCTAACAACCAAACCCAACAATTCGTTTGGCAATCTGAGAGGACTTACTCCAATATACTTTCAAGAGAATCAACTAGACAATCAGACTCAATCTAGAGAAAAGTATATCAAAGAGTTTAAATTCTCTAACTCTTAATTTAATCCGCAATCAACAAATAGAAATTTGCGATCCCGATTGAATATAAGAGGAGTAACATGAACGGTACCAAAGACCAATGTTCAAGTGTCAATCAATTTAAATCAACAACCCAAGGTCAGATATTCTAATTGATTGAACTTTACGCACAACCTGTGATATTTCAATTATATAACAAAATATAATGCGGAAAAGAAATAACACAGACACCAGAATTTTGTTAACGAGGAAAAACGCAAATGCGGAAAAACCCCAGGACCTAGTCCAGTTTGAACACCACACTTTATTAAGCCGCTACAGACTCTAGCCTACTACCAATTAACTTCGGACTGGACTGTAGTTGAACCCTAATCAATATCACACTGATTCAAGGTACAGTTGAGTTCCTTACGTCTCTGATCCCATACTACGCACTTGATTCCCTTAGTTGATCTTACCCACAGCCAAGAGTTGCTACGACCCAAAGTCGAAGACTTGATAAACAAATCTGTCTCACACAGAAAAGTCTATAGATTGAATAAATCCGTCTCCCACAGAAATACCCAAGAGTTTTTGTTCCGTCTTTTTATAAATCAAGGTGAACATGAACCAATTGATAAACCGGACTTATATTCCCGAAGAACATCCTAGTATTATTAATTAACTCACAATAATCTTAATCGACTAGCGAAACAAGATATTGTGGAATCACAAACGATGAGACTAAGATGTTTGTGATTACTTTTATCTTGCCTATCCGAGAAATTAATCTCGAGTCAATTATTTCAATTGTACTCAATACGATAGAATCGGGCAAGATCAGAACACGCAACTATAAAGAAAATAGTTGGGTCTGGCTTTACAATCCCAATAAAGTCTTTCAAGTCGTTAACCTACAGGGTCTCGATAGAAACCTAAGGTTAAAGGAGAATCAACTCTAGTTTATGCAAATAGTAACACATAGAAGGTGTGGGGATTAGTTTTCCCAGTTGCTTGAGTTCTCCTTTATATAGTTTTCAAATCAGGGTTTGCAATCCAAGTTACCTTGGTAACAAAGCATTCAATATTCACCGTTAGATGAAAAAACTGATTCAACCAAGCTAATATCTTTCAACCGTTAGATCGAACTTTGCTTGTTACACACAAATGAAGTGTACCCTCATTTAGGATTATAGCTCATCACATCTAAATACTACTTGAGATAAATAGTACACTTGTCACACAATAATCCTTATCCAGCAGAATTTTCATGGATAAGGTTCCAAAACTTGTGCCTATTTTGCACAAGGGTGAGCTATATGCTCACGGGAGGAATTATGCTGCAGTTTACTGTTTTTACTTTTGCCAAGAAAATCCTTTTGGAACGTGAAAAATGATCATAGAAATTTATGTCATCTCAATAAGAGACACGGTTAGAATCCTTACATGAGATTGTTTTTCCTTGAAGAATATGACAGTTTATCCATAAGATCCTTATATCCTGTAATGATCAAATTTATGTTAGCTTGTTGAATCGTTTTATTGTTCAAAACATCAGCTTTCTCAGGAGGCGTATGAGTATCCTTACAAACCCATATCTGTGAAGGTTTCACTTAGTTCTTCTTGAACCGATTTTGCATACTACCTTTTTGACTTGTTCGAATATTCGTGGACCATGAAGTACCAACATTCCTAGAAGCAGATTTGCTTGAATGTGACCCCGAGAGGTTTAGGAATCCGAATATCAGTCACACCCTTCAGAATTAAATCCAAGGTGTTTTGAAGACGTCCAAACTGATAGTTTTCCAACATCAGCTTACACTTTCATTCAACATGTCCTTTAGTGTTCCAGTAATAACTCACTTTCTCAGTTTCAATGAAATCAAAATAGGTAGTTTTATCATACTCATCTTGTAGAGAACCTTTCCTCCTCGGAGACATAGTTTTTTCTTGGTCAGAGAAATTTAACTGATCATCTCCTATCAAAGTAATAGTACTTTTTTCATCAGTTTCTGACTGCAATTTTGTTAGCATATCATGATCAGCAGATGTTTTTACTTTTACCAACTCATCGCTTTGTACAGAGACTGTATTCATGGTAGTTTCCTTGGATTCACTATCGCAACGTAGAGTAGTGTTCTTACTCGTCAGTTGATCATCTCCAAGGCATTATATTTAAGTTTAGCTTCGAGTGAAAGAATTATCGATTTCACTTTGGCTTGTTCTTTAAGAAAATCCATGTTTTGGAATCATGTTCAGAAATAATACCAATGAGAGTACTGACTTTGTTAGTTATTTGCTCGATTTAGGAAACACCTTACTTTAGGAAAGACCAAACTGATTTCCTAAATCAGTTTGCAAGTTATTTTAGGAATCTGATTTGTATTAGGAATTAGTTCTCTATTTAGGAATTCTATTTCTAGGAGGATTTTAGATTATTCATAGGCCTATAAATAGAGGTGATAACCCTTTGGTTATTGTATCAAAGTTTGAATTTTTAGAGGTGTGTGAAGAAACAATTTGTCTATTCTCTAAGCATTCAATAAGAAGTACTGCAGTGGAGTAGGCACATTGCCGAACCACTATAATTTTTTGTGTTCTTGTTTAAATTCCGCATATTTTTTATTTTTTGTGTGAAGATCTTGGGGTGTTTAGGAAGTATCTAATCTTAAGCATAACAGACTTTGTGAAAACGCGGGGGTACCAAAGTACACCGCCAACTTTTTCTTAGGCAATATGTATGGACAAACTCAATACAACTCCGAGAGTTCAACTCAATCAAGGAATAATATATGGATTTATATCTCTCTCTAGCAATTAGAACGTTTACAAAATTGAATCCGTGAACCTAATTCCAAAGAGATTACTTGAATGGTATCAAAGACCAATGTCCAAGAATCAATCAAGTCGTATCCAACAAACTAGGTCGAATGTATCTACTATGATTGATTAACGCACAACTTGTGATATTTCAATTATACATATAAAAAATATAATGCGGAAAAGAAATAACACAGACATCATAAGTTTTGTTAAGGAGGAAACCGCAACTGCAGAAAAACCCCGAGACCTAGTCCATATTGAGCACCAAATTGTATTAAGACCCTACAGACACTAGCCAACTACCAATTAACTTCAGATTGGAATTAAGTTGAGCCCTAATTGTGTCTCCCACTGATTAAGGTACAATCGCGCTCCTTACCCCTCTTGAATCCCAGCAAGACTCCGCACAATTGATTGAAGCTTAAAAGGGCATTCATACTTCTTCGTATTATGATGTCCATTCTTCCTCGTGATTTTGGTTTATACTCACTACTCTTTTTCCAAAGACTCTCATACTTTCCACTACACTCGCAAACCATTTGAAAGGTGGTGTCTGTAACTTTTTTATTCTGAACTATTATGCACATCTTTTTTAGCCCTTGAGATCGAGCCCGCTTCTTTGCATCGTCCTTATATTTCCACTCATAGTTGTTTTCATAGTGATCACTTGTGTCCTCGGAAACTGCACAGGTGGGGGTTGGTTTATAGGTGTCGTAAAACACCTAATTTTATATCTAGTATTTATGCTTTCTTTGCGATTTTTCTTGTAAATTTTGTATCTTATGTTTACTTTTGAGTTTATCAGGTGCAATGGAGTCATTATGAGCAAAAGAAAGAGAAATCAATCACTTTGAGCAAGGAGCGGAATTTGGCCATTTCACAGGCGAAGAATGAACTGTCAGTTTCCCGCAACTGACAGTGGAGCAAGAAAGCGAATGGAGTGTCGGTTATCTGGAATTGACAGGCAAGTTATTTGAGGTGGCCCTTATCCAGTAGAGCAGGGTGGCAATATAAATTTTAACCATTACACCCCTATAATCGGGAATACTCTTCTTAATTACATCCGCTTCAAATTCAGAGATGGTTGCTTTCTGTGAGAGGTGAAATCGTGAGATTCAGATGAAATTGATGATGGAAAATCGATATGAGTGAGAAGAGAGATGTGAGATGGCTGCTCTGATGCTTATGCTGCTGTTGTTCATTGTTGAAGACGATTGAATAAAGAGATCCGATGCCGGTGATATTAAAGATTGAATTCAAGAGTCTCTGTGAAATTGGGTATCGAATCAGCGGTTTGGGGAGGAATTTGGTGATGCTGTTGTCATGGATTTGAATCAGCCATTAGGTGCTCGAATTGCAGCAGATGATTGATAATAAGAAACCAAGAAAGGTTGGGTTTGATTTGAAATCGAGAACTGGAAGTTGTAAATCGGAGAGGGCTTATGAGAAATTAGGTTTTGATGATGGAACTGAAGTTCGAAATTGGGGTAGTTAGTGGAGTTTCAAGGCTCGAAATAAATCAAGAAATGAGGTTTGATTTTGGTGTTGAATTCGGCAGGAGCAGAGTGGGTTTTGTCCATGAAGATCATTCGAGATGAATCATCAGACAAAGGTGGTCTATGAGTTGAGTTTATGCCATCTGAGACTTGTTTAGACTCTGAGAAGAGCAATGAAGAAATTGATGAAGAGGATGGTGCTGATATTCATGGGTTGTCTGTGACAGGAAGTGATGGAGTTGTTGCTGCTGGTAATCAAATGGGTTTTTGATATTAATGGTCTGAGAAGAATGGGTTCTGTGTTGGTGGAACTATTGGTTGAGTCTGGGTTTCAGGGTTAAGGTGATGCTACTATGGAGCTGTGAAGAGCAAAGAGTGAATTGAACCTGCAGAATCTGTGTATGTGAAGTTTGAATTGTATAATGGTGGAACTGCTGATGCCATGAAGGCACTGGTGGTAATTGTGTTGTTGATTGAGATTTGCAGGTGGTAAATGAATGAGGCTGTAGTGCAGCCATTGAAATGGCTTATGCAGTGGCTGTATGTCAGATTGCAGGTGTCAAGTAGCATATGTGCAGCTGAAGGCAAGTGAGGAAGGAACCAAGGGGTTGTGTTATGATATTCAGTGGTGAAGATTCAGTTGCTGAAATGAAGAGCAGATAATGGTGGTGTTGTCGGAATCTGTTGGTGGTGATTAGAGAGAAGAAGAAGCTGAAAGAATGGGACTGGTGGTGCAGTTTGCTGAGATAGTGGTTGAGATTGAAGGCAAAGAAATGAGCTGCAGAGTTGAAGTGTTGCAGCTGCAATGGAGGATTTAGATGAATGTTAGGTGCAGGCTTGTGAGCTAATGGTATTGTGGTTGTTGATTTAGAGAGATAGATGAGTTGAACTGCAATGTGCTGTGAATTGCCAATACATGGAAGCTATAGGATTGAGGAGCCGCAACTGGTGGTGAATGTTGCACTGAATTGCAGGAATGGATGAATGGCTTTAGCTGTTGCAGGTGTTTGAGCATTGTGTTTGTGTGTGCTGAGATACAGATGCCCTGAGTTGATAGTATGGTGGTGGTATGAGGCAGTATTGAAGGGTGTTGCAAGAGCTGCAGTTGCAGTTAAGCTACATATGCATTATTGGTGCCTTTGGGAGTTGTGGTTGTGCAGGGCCATCATGGCTGGAAGCACAAGGATTGTGCATCACAAGAATTAGCCAATGCAAATGGCTTAGGCCAAAGTGAATCAGACTGAGCCAGACCTGACTCGTCTGAATTGGAACTGACTCATGATCTGACCCGATTTGACTCACTGACCCGGTTTAACTCGGTCTGACCTTGACCTAGTTGACCCAGTTGACCGGTGACCGGGCGGACTTTGCCGGTCACCTGAGAAGTTTTCCGGCGACTTTTCCGGCCAATTTCCGACCATAATAATAGTTTTCCGGCGACGGTTTTTGGACATAATTTTACATGGGTATTTCTCACACTTGGGCTTGGTGGACCACTTGGAGATGGGTTTTGAGAAGACCTAATATTGGAAGGAGTATCCTTTATGGAAATTGAGAAACATATAAAAAGAGAAGACTTTTACCTAATTGGGGATATCATATATCATATATCTTATTATCTTTTTGCCTCCACTCTTTTTCTAGGGTTTAGAACCATGAAGTCTTTTCTCTTTCTTCTTGTTATGAACTCCATGAATATGAGCTAGAGTTTTCTTTTGGTTATGGATTAGTTGGATTTCCAAACATGAATTTTTGTGCAATAAATTAGTTTTCTCTCATATTATCGTTTATGATTCACTATTAATATTGTTACATGATTTGAATGCGTGTTTAGTCGAGTCGCGAATCGATTGAGTTTGCTTTCATCTTTATTGCTAGATTAGGGTTGTTATACGAAAAAGTGATAATTCCTGATTTGAAGTAGCATAAATATGATGATAGTTTGTAGTGATATATTCTTATGATCATATGTGAACCATAACCTTTGTTAAATCGGATTAGTGCTTTTACACGTTCGGTTGCTTTGATTGGCCTGATTTCATAGAACCTAATGCATCTAGGGAATTAAACTTGATTAGTGCTTTTACACGTTGGGTTGTTCTTTTAGATAGAATTCATATTCGCATCTTTTAATGTGTTTGTTGATGACAAGAGGAGATTAGCGGGATATTCTTGCGATCAAGGTATTCTAGGGCCTTTGATAAAAGTTGAGATTAAAATATCAATTCTAGTTATTATGTTGAAAACATGTTTTAAAATATCAATTCTAGTTATTGTGTTGAAAACATGTTTGTGAATGAAGAGGAAATCCATGACCAATACTTTATCATCCTTGATTTTATTTGTTTACCTTTATTGTTTGCTTTTATTTAGTTTTAATTTCATAAAAATCAGAAAACTCCCGGTGTTATTTATAGGGAACCGAAACAATTCGACAACCAAGACCTCTCTGTGGGAACGATCCTTTCTTGCCCTTGCTATATTTATATTTTTAGTAGTAAGAAAGTGTAATTTATTTTTGTGTCGGCTGACAACCGATCAAATTTTGGCGCCGTTGCCGGGGAGGCAGCGGTTGTCACTTGTTTTTGGTTTCTTATTTTTGTTTTTAGTTTTTGTTTTATTTTTCTTATTTTCTGGGTTTTAACCTTGGTGTGAGAATTTTATTTCAGGTGCTTGTTTCTCATGGCAGGAGCATACTACATGGATGGATACGGTTTTCAACAACCTCAAAAATACGACAACTACCAATTCCAGGGGTATAATCAAAACCAATCCATTGGTTATGACCATTATTCCATGGAACCTTGTGGTTTTCCTCAACAACCTTATGGCGGCTATGTGTGTGAACAACCACAAGGATGGGAGGATTCTTATGCTCGTGGACAAAAAGTCTCTAACTTTATAGACAAAGTTTCCAACTTTTTACAAGAAGAATTTCAAAAAGCAAACGAGACTACAAACGAGCAACTCCAAGAACTTCGTGAAGGTATTGCTAGCTTGCGAAGAGGCATTGATCAATGCAAGGAAAATATGGATAATTCTAATGTGCATATGGTTTGTGATGAATATTTGATTGATGCTAATGTTGAAAAAGGCCAAACCTTGGGCACTTTCGTTGATAATTGTGTAGTTAACTCAACTCTTGATCGTAATAATGATCATTCACCTATCCAAAAGGATGAGTTCGAGATTAGCAACATTAAATTCAGCGAGGACTAATCTTATGTTGACTATGATAGTGACGGTGATTATGATACATTGCTTGAAACAACTCATGGTGACATCCCCGAGGAGTGTACAATGGAGTCTTTTTGGGATCAATATGAAGACGAAGAGGAATATGTCGACACTTGTGTAGATTACTCAAGCATTGATCTTAATAATGATCAAGAGCCTATTCAAAGGGTGGAGCTTGAGGATGATGCATTTTCGAGTGTTCTAAAAAAGTTTCTTATAATAAAATTTGGATCCGCAAAAGAGTATGTGCCTTACAACAAAAAGGAGTGTCACTACAAGAAAACTTGACTTTAGCGACCATTTTTATACCAACTACAGTGGGTACAATCCTTTAACGACTACTCCTGACAACCAAAAGCACTACAGGTTGGCAGAAACCTATAGCCATCCATTCTCAGCAACTGGCTGTGGGTGGAATCCTTTAACAACATTGTCATAACTACTAAAAATATTTACCTTGTAGCTATTAGTTTTCAGCCATGATGATTTAGCAACTAGAAGGTACACCAGAAGTTATATACTTCCAGCCAAAAGCATTAGCCACTATAACAATCTATTGGTTGACATGTATACCAACCATCAAATTATTGTCGTTGCTGGTATCATTCAACCACTATTGTTTGGCAACTAAAAGGTGTACTGAAAGCTATAGACTTCCAGTGAGTGCTTTGAGCCACCAGAACTATCTGTCTGTGGACACCTTTACCAACCGTAAAAGTGTATACATGGCCATTAGCTTCCAACCACCATAGATTGACAACTAGAAAAATCTTCGACCACTATCATTTGACAAATAAAGTTATAATAGTTTATTAAGACTAGTTTCACATGCATTTTGTTTTGGGTTTCTTACAACATTTCTATTAGATAGTGAATGTGAACTTATTATTATGATCCTCCTAATTGGTTGAGATGTTTTCATTTAATTAATTGTGCGCATCGTCGAAACCGGAACTAATATAGAAGAATACTAGGTAAATTGCAATGAAAATGAGAAGAAAAACTTCATTACAATGCAAAGGATATATTTTTCTTGTTATTATAGGCCCTTAAAAAAATCGTTACAATATAGAGGATTCATTTTTCTTGGTATTATAGGCCCTTACTTAATGATGTTGCATTGGTTTGGTTTTAACTTACATAAAAAGATGCAAGATTACTTATAGAAATGGTTTGGTCAAACGCTTGTTTATAGAAAATTAGAGACGATACTCCGAGCAAACGCTTTTGGAAAAAAATATAACATTGTTCTTAGTCCAAATTCAAATGCATTAGATGTCCAGCTACATACCTTAAGACACCTAGTAACTTATATAAAAATCGGGATTTTCACTACAAGAAAACTTGGGTGAGATCATGAATATAGATCGTTTAAATTGAGCGAAATCCAATGTTATTTGTTTGATTCGCCGAATATATTTTGTTTACATTTTTTCTCATTTCTTTCAATAATTCCATAATTTTACCACAATTTCATTTTGGTTCCTCATCTGCCCAAATTAGTGGGTCGTAAACCAACCCTCATGTACTTTTAAGTTTATAAAATTAATTATTATTTCATTTTTTATTTTTTCTTGTTGATGGAAATAGGGCCTGAAAACCCCTAAATTTATTTATTAGATTACTTGAACTTCATTCAAATTGAGGTTTGATTGTTACATGACGTATGGTAGATAAACATACCTCTTGTTTCAACATAATACACTGCCCACCGATACAACCAATCTACAATGTGAATTCTTTGATCTGCATGAAACAAAGAAAATGGAAAGACTAATCCGAGTAATGGTATTTTCATTATCTTCAACCATTCAAAAGCTTCGTCTTCTGTGAAGATAAAATAAGTCGTAGAAGTAGTTTCTCGCTAATCATTGAAATAACGACCCATTCGATAGACATTAACCTTCTTTTCGTAGAGGTTGATAATCATCTTCAAAGATATGCTTGAATCTCTCACCGGATTTCTATATAATATCCCAAAGGCTATAATAAAACGCACTAATGGCGATTATAATTGAAATTGTTGCAAGGCATGAAATAGCCATTGTATACAGAAAAACACAAACTGAAAAGTAAATTCTAAAACCTAAATCACAAAGTGATTTTCATTTAAAGCAAGAAAAGTTAATTATACAATTGCAAACCCAAATTTACTAGGAAAATCTGATATATCAGATTAAATCCTACTGAATCTAGGTTTGAAGAAGATCAAGATTGAAAAGAAGAAAAAAACTTGTTTAGATAGTTTTTGGAAAACGGTTATGATATAACAAATATTTTTTATTAATTAATTTTATTTTAATAGTTTTTTGGATTTAGATAGTTTATAAAATTAATTATTAATTCATTTTTTATTTTAATAAGTCATAAAATCGGAAAATAATTTTCTCATGAGCAGTGTCAAGCATTTTTGATATAGCAATACCCACAACCAGGTTATTTAATTAGCAAATGATTGGATGTGATAATACTTGCCAAAACATACATTAAATGAAACTTGCTCAAATTAACGAGATTGATTGAATTATGTTCGTCTTAAAATAGTTGGTGTGATATGATGCTAGGTAAAAATGATAAGCAACAGTGAAACAAAGTTCACATAAAGACACCGAAATTTTCACTCTATTTATCCCAAAAGAAATCGAATAGATAATACTCAACGTATTCGGCATCGAGATTGGTGCGAATAAAATGAGACCCCAACTTGTGTCTATCGGTGGAATTTTCGGGAAAGACTAAGTCAATATAGACTTATTCTAAGCCAAATACCAGAAGAACTATTACTTACCTCCCATTAGATCTTGATCAACCAATTAAAGATCTCAACTTTGTGGAACGTCGGATCTTTATTGAAACCTTGTCATACGGATCGATGACATGTAACAAATATACATCCTTATCCTTATCTCTTTACCTTTCCTTTCATTTTACTTTAGTCCTCCTTCTTTTCCTGTTCTCAGCGGCGGAACTCTTTTCCCTTTATCTTCTTCACAGTGAATATTACGATTCAAGGTCTCAAAACCTCAAAAAAAAAAAAAAATCCCTTCGTCTTCTTATGCGCGGTTGGTTTAATAATTAGGGTTTGTTCTCGACCTCGATTAGTTAGGGTTGCATTTCATCAGGTAAGATCATGTTTTTTCCTCCATAACCCCTAAAGTTTGTTCTTGTTCTGTTAGTCTATTTGTTCATATATGGTTTAGTTTTCTGTAGAGATTTTTTTTTTTTTTTTTTTTTTTGAATTTTATTATTAAGATTTGATTGGGGAATAGTTGGTTTAAACTGTGATTTGGATGATTTTTGTGCAGGGATTCGGGTTTGTGTTGAAATATTGTCAGGGTAAAAGATGGATCTTCGAAGATATGAAGGGATTCACCAAATCAAGAAGTGTCAAAAGATTTACCGTGGTTTGTTTTAGATTACTTCTATTTGCTTTGGTTTAAATCGTTCGATTTGGTTTTAATTTTGGGGTTTTCATGAAAATGAAACCCTAGTCCCGCTTTTAATTATGGGTCTGCTTCATGACTATTCTTATTAACGAGGTTAGATTTATCTTTTTATATATTTTTGTTAATTTCTGTTCACATTAAATTACTCAGTTATAAGATCCTAATTTTGAATTTCTGTCGCTTGCTATATTTTGCGAAATTGGACAACCTCTCGTTAAAAATATCTGTGTAATTTGAGTAGTCAATAGATGATTGTTCCTGTAATGATGGAAGTTGCAACTTTATATTTAGCAGAAACAAGTTTTATTTCCATCCAACAAAGTTTCTACCATTAGAGAGCTTCCTTGTGCAACCTATGATTTGTAGGTGTCTCGTATGCTTGTATTTCTCTCTTGTTTGATAGTCTGTACTAGAAGTCAAAAATGATTTCTTGCTGCTTGCTTAAAATGGATATTTGGTCCATGGCTACTACTACAAATCATTGTCGTCATTATCAATCTTCACAATCTCTTTCCATTTAACAAGTATGTACCGAATTTTATACTAAGTTGTTTGCTTGTATTGAAACAGGATGCTTTGCGCCAATGATGCTTCAACATGTAAGGTACCTTTTATAATTATCAAATCTATGTTCCTTATGATTTGCAAAATATACTAGTGTCCGAGTGCTTGCATTGGATTGATGGCGGTAAACCATCGGATCAAAGCAAAAATGCTTTCTCTCAAAGACAATATGTCGTTCCGACTTCGAACTAGAAGCGATAATGGTGATTACATCTCTTTACTCTTCCCTTTGCTTCTCTTTGTAACTATCTTTTGTTTGGATTCGCTTCAGTTACTTATTTGATTTTTCATTTGGTTTTACGTTTTTTGCAGCCTTCCCGTAAGTCATTTATGATCAATAAGAAGCTCTTTAAAAAAATGAGACACAATGGACCCATCGATCCCTAAATCGGATCCTTAAGAGAACCGATCGAGTTTATTTTAAACCTTGTCTTCCCGCCTCGTTATTCATATCTCTGTTCTTGTGTAGAAAGTTTTATATTTTTTAATTTTGGGAAAGTATGTTGTGGAGTCTTAATGGTCTAGTTCTTAGTGTTGCGCTTATCCTTATGAAGAGTTATTTGTACTCTGGAAGAAAGATGTTGAGATATTTGATCTTGAAGGGTGGTTTCATCATCTCATTCTTTCATTTGTTCTTATGATTGTTAAAATTAGGTTTAATTTTAGCTAATACTAATATGAATTGCAAACACAATTGATTGGGGTTTTACTTCAGTGTTTTGCAAATAAAGTGAAGGTTTAATAAAATATGTAACATTAAAGTTGATTTCCTTCTGGTTTTTGGCAAACAATCAGTTCTCTTAATGGCATAATTGTTCCACATCATAGAAAGAGTTTTTGACGAATTTTGTGTTTGACGTTTTTCAATTGATACTCGTTATCATACCGACTTTGCAATGTTTTGTGCAGCAGTTCTTTTCGCTTCGATACCCTTGCTCTTCTAAAAATAGGAGCTTGATGCCAGTTTGATTTTTGCATGCATGTTACTTCTTAAAAAACAAATGTCAGTGGTGTTGGATTTTTCTTGGTTTTGATCGTTGTGTGATGATTTTGAAGATGTGGGTTTTGTCCGGTTTAGTTCATTAACTTGTTAGAACTGTTGATCAAAGAAAGAGATGCTTGTGTTGTTTGCAGTGCATCTCTGTTGGAGGATCCAGTTGTAGCCTAGGCATTGGTCATTGAGGCTTGATTACATAATCAAGAGATTTTAAATTGTTATGACTTTTTGAGAGTTGCATTTCATAGTTTCGGTTTTGTCTTTTGACTTGTTCACTGAGGGATGTTTGAGAGTTATGTCTAATAGTGTCCATGGTTTTCAGGTTTTGCATACACAAGAAATGAAGATGAAAAGAAAACTTTCCTTAAGGGTGTGAAGTGATATTCACAGTGAAGATGGGGTGTACCACATTGCACATGGTTTCCCCGTTCTCTGAAACTGTTGCTATCCGTTACCAACTTGCCCAAGATGATGAACAAAGAGGGCGTAATATGGATCCCGATTGACATTGTATTGATGAGGAATTCTTGGATGTCATTTGAAATGTAGTTACCTCTTTGGTCCTTTTACCCGCTTGGTAAGGTGCAAGGATAGGTCCACTTCTTGTTCGGTTGGTGTTGGTTTGATAAACGTGTTGCTCCACCTACTGAAACCGCTTTGACATCATGGTGTATTTCCTTTTCTCGTATGTTAATGGAAGGGAAAAATAGACCACTAATATGTCATTGTTGTTCCCTTTTCGTAGTTTAGATTTGAAGGAATTAGAGAGAAACACGTAAACCCGTGATTTGTGGCGCTCCAACGAAGAACTCGTCAAGAAATCTCGAGATGAAGATCAGACTCACTTCTCTAATTTATCGTAATTTACTCCTTGCAATTATGGTTACATTTTCAGATTTGGATGAAATTACATTAGATTTGATCATGAATTTGTAATTCATTAATGTTCACCTGGTCAATGAAGTTTAACCAGCAAGCAATGTTGTGTGCATCTATTTTAATGATTCCTGGACATAGATATGTGCACATAGGTTCAATCTTTGAAAATACTCATCTTGTAAATGGGAGTGCTTACGTATATATGGTATTTACTTAATCTTGTTCAGTGTAGCACCAAGTGTTTTCTTATACTTGATTTGCATAACTTGGATACTATGAAAAGCCGTTTGACATTGTTCTAAAAAGAGTCTAGTGCTTTGTGTTTTGTCTGCTTGTTGTGTGAATTCTCATGACATAAGATTTGAGGTTGAACAACTACATATTCTGGACAACAAGGATCCTAGTACTAATTTAAATATCTGAGTTCTTGATGAGTGCCAAATAGTGCATATTTATACACCTTTTTATTGGCATTTTACTCATCTTTTGCGCTTAGAAATCAGATATTATCCCAGATTCTGTGTTTTCTTTGTTTTCAAGAATAAATATTTGTATTAATTAATTTTGTATTTTTAGGTACTAAATAAAGTTCGGAGAATCTGAGGAGCCAAAAGAGCGAAGAAGTGGAGTCGAGCATCTATGGAGCAGAAAGCCAAAGCCAAAGCCCGCGCGCAACAGTTGCAACCCAACAAGTAGCAACTCATCTACAAGACATGGGCTTGAGCTGGAGCAACCCGCGACCCGGATCCGAGCCCGTCCACTCCAAACCGTTGAGATCTCTCTCATCCACATCCTACGGTCGCTGCCCTCACTATACATCATCTCTTGATGCACTCGCAACACCATATCACAACAGAACCGGCACCAACCTCGACCGTTCAGATCTCTCCCGCAAGATCCTACGCTCGGTGCAGCGTTCCCATCGATCTTCGATGTACCTGCTCAACACCATAGCCCCTATATAAGCCCCTAAGCCTAACCCTAAACTCATTTCTCTTCTCTTCTCCTCTCCCGTCACTTTCACAGTAACAACCCTCCGCAAACCCTTCTCCTCTCTCGCCCGACCATACCGGGCCGCCCCGCAAAACCACCATCTCTACCATCTCCTGACAACCCAAGCCGCACCACCTCACCTCATCACTTTCTAGTCCTTTTGTAGCTTCTCTCCTAGGAGCTAAGAGAGAACTAGACAGAGATAGGTAGGGTTTCATTGATAAATCAAGGGGAAGCCAGAGAAGTCGATGCAGAGCCGATTTGACAAGAGGGGAACGTGATTCATTGAGAGTTTATTTTCATTTTAATTTCTATTTTAAAATAAATTTAGGGTTTGATATTTTTTAGAGTTGCATGTATAAATAGGGACGAGTTGTGTTGATAGAGAGCACGCCTGGGTTAGCCAGAGTGTCATTTAGGTTTAATTTTGTGTTTTAATTTAGTGTGAGGGTTTGAGATGAAACCCTAATTCACAGTTGTGTTTAAACTCAGTTGAAATGTTCTTGTATGCTTAATATTATTAGATAACTTCAATTCTAACACCTCAATGTTTTTCTCTCACAGTTCATGCCAAGTATGGATTGTAGTTAGGTTCTATCTATGTTGAGTGTGTTACAGCTTTTGTTTCAATTATTAAATGCTAATTCCTTTGATTAGTTATACTTGATTAGATAACTAATGCTCTGGGTTAGTAACCTTAGCTGGTATTTGAAGTTTTACATGGAGAAACTCCTTAGTTAAGTGGCAGAATTGACACACTGCCCTTAGCTACTATAGGAACAAGACATTTAACTTAGTTGAAAGCACATACTAGGAATTTAGTGGTGGAATTGATAACCCAAACATACCATTGTCACTACCTTTTACCTTAGTTTAGGTTTATTTCATTACATCTCAGCCGTTTCGGCAACCAAAATATCTTTGTTACATTTTGTCACTTGTTATCACTAGAACTCAGTAGTTAGCAAGCCGTAGAATCAACTAGAGCACACCCTCGTCTTTGTGGATCGACCCGTACTTGCCGCGTCTCCAATAGACGCCGTGCACTTGCGGTATTACCCGTAGGCTCAAATATAAACATCATTAGAGGCCTGCCAAGTTTTTGGCGCCGCTGCCGGGGACTTGGCGCGTGCCTTGCTGATATTGGCTCGCTTTACTGATTTCCATCCTATCCCTGTATATATTCATTTACATTTTTTGCTTTGTAACACCTGCCTTAGTATAGTTTAGTTAAGCTTTATCTTTGAATTTTATTGTCAATACATACTCTGCATTATAGTCTAATTTCATCTACCATTTGCATCTTTGCATCTAGTGCATATTTCCTTGCATTGTAGTCTTGCATTATTAGTACAACTTTGTATAACTTAGATTTTATTTTACTCTTGTAATTCCATTTATATCATGCTCTGTACCAGCCCTGTATCTTAGTCACTTGTACCCTCATTCCCCCTGTGACAGTCCAAGTAACCAAGCTTATCACACTGCCAGAGCCCATTTCAGTCCAAAAGACTTTCAAGCTTATGCCAGTGACCTTGTTCATTAGCTTTGCCTTAACTCGCACATCCCGTAAAAACTAAAATTCTTTGTTGAGCTGCAGGTACTTGCCGAGCTTGTTGTGTTGCCGTGCTTGCCGAGCGGTTGAGCCGCTAAGCAAGCCTAAGAGGCCAAGGAAAAGCGCAGGCCTCCGAGCATCCACTTTCGCTGAACCTAGTAAGTCACACGCCCGAAATCTTGGGCATAGTTGCAGCAAAGACAACCATCTTGGCTGCACGGGTTGGTTACTCCACCCGCAATTTCCATTTTGAATGCTAAGCCGCCATGTGTGCATGCTCTGAAAAATCTGCCCTGTGCACATCTGAGTTGATAATATAATCTGCTTGATCTGTACCATAATTGTTAAACTCAATCTGTTGTGTATCTCGCCTTGCCGGTCATTGAATGTATGCCATGTAACTTGCTTCTTGAATGAACTTTGCATGCTCTGAGTTGATGTTGCTTGCAGCTGTACTTAAACTGTAGCTAGGTTAGACTTTGCTTAAACTCTAAGTTGCAGCCCCTTTTAGCCATTGTCTGCTTTGTGCTTAGTGCAGTCCCCTGAAGCTGTGGGGCTTTGTTGCAACTTAGCCTAACCAAACTGAGCACATAACCGTGTGCTTGAGCTGTGAACCTGTGCTAGCTGTAAACTAGTGTTAGTGTGTAACCTTGAAACCTTGTGTGAACTAGAGGTTGCAAACCTTGTTGCCATCACCTTGTGGGTGCTTTCTTTGTGAGCTTGAGCAGCATCCCACATAACCTGAGCATAAGCTTTTGAGCCAAGCCTGTTAAATAACCTGTGCACATTATTGTTTCCTTGTGCTTTGCAAAAGCCTGTGCTGTGCTGTGACACAAACCTGGGCTGCTTAAGAAAACCCAATTGTGGGCTTGACATTCCACTAAAATTCTCAGCCCACAAATCTGAGCTGTTTCAGCTAAACCCAACTGCTGGGCTGTCATAAACCTGGGCTGCTTAAGAGAAAATCCAATTCTGGGCTGTGCCCACATCAACTCTACTTCTGGGCTGTGCAGTTTCACACTGCTGGGCTGCTCAAAACCAAAAATTTCAGCCCACACCCATTAAGTTTTGCAAACACTTTGGGCTGCAACCAAACTAAGCCCATCAAAACCAAATTGAGCCAACAACTACTAGGCTTCCCAACAAACCAAATGACCCAATAAACCAAACCAATCCCACCAAAAACAAACTTAGTCCACTTCAACTGGGCTTTGAGTTCAATTTGAGTTGCTAGACCATGTCAGGATTTTGGTCTGCATCTGGGGATGGAACAAATAAATCCCTTAGAGAGCTTGCTTACGGGCACCTTTCACAGGATGAACACCCCACATACCATAGTGACTTTAGGGAACTTTATGGGCTTTCTCAGGGCCCTGACCTCACATACCCTAATCATTATGATCACATACATCATCCACCACAGGTTGAAAATGAACACTTTTCTTATACCCAGTCATCACTTTTAGATCAATTAGAGGCTCGACCATCTGCCTTAGAAAGGCAATCACATGAGCGATCTGTCGAATCTAGTTTTTCTAGGCAATATGAAATGCATGCTTGCACCTTATGTGGTGGCTTAGACCACCCTGCTGAGTCTCAATTATATTCTGCATGCTTTTAGACAAGTCTAGGGAAAACCATGATAATCCAATGTACGAAGTGTCTAGAAGTGACTATTGGGACCATAATCAACCCGCACACATGCATCATTCACCACAAAGGGGGAGATGAACAATTTTATACTCCCCCAACTCCTAGTTTGCAATCAATAATGGATACACTCATGGAGAAAAATGCTAGGCTTGAAATGAATGCAATGCATGACCATCCATATAGCAACATGTCTGAATTTCCCTTCTCTAGTGAACCTCATGCACAACCATACAATGAATATCCATATGAGGAATGCATACCCACTAGTGAAAACTCTCCTTTCATTGAACAACATAATGAACTTCTTGAATTTAGTCAAAACCTTGAGCAATATCAAAAGTCAACTAACCAAAGGTTTGCGAGCTTAGAACTCAAATTGAGTCAAATCTGTGATGCACTAAATGAGGAAAGGGAGGAACTTCGAGATGAAATGAATGTTAGGGAAATGCATTTGTGCTATGATGATGATGATGATGAATATGAAGAGCATGTGTATTTTGAAAATATAGTAGAATTTTTTGGTTCAGAGACATTACGTGTCTCTCCTGTGAACCCTATGAATGATGCTTCTTCTGATATTCATGCATGTGATATTGATGTGGAACCTGTGCAATTATCCTGTGAAAATGAACATGATTTACCCTCTCTTGACTTTAGGAAAGTGTGTGATGGTACAAATGATTTTAAAAATGAAAACAACCTAGATGTACCTAACCTCTCTCCTGAGTCACAAATTGAAACTCCTCCACCAAACCTAGGTGTAGTTTGTCACAACATTGCAAAACCAACTTTTCTAAAAATGCCTAACTTAGGCCTAGAGCTTTGTGCTTCCCAAGTCCTCTTGGACTATTTTGCATCAAAGTATAACACTCTTAAGGAGCCACGGTTGGAATGTGTATGTCTGCCTGTAATTAGCAAAACTCATTTTGAGTTAGACCTTTTGCATGATGTACCTTTAAAATTGCAAGATTTTGTTCTCACAAACACACTGTTCACAAGTTTAGGTTTGGGGAAACTCATTCCCATTTGCGGTCTTACTTGCACTCTCATTTTATTTTTGTGTAAGGTGTTAATGTGTGTACATATTTTCTATTGGGTTGATCCTCAACTCTTTAGATTGTTGGTTTATGGTGCATTTTCATTGTATATATCCAATAGGACTTGTTAAATTTTTCTTTTCTTGATTCAGTTGAGTCTTCTTGCACATATATTATGCTAATCCGATATGATATCCGTTGAGAATATTGGATTCTAGCCTTGACGAATGAAGCTCAACCTTGCTCCTGCCGACATCCGGTAATCTCTTCCCTTTTTCTTTTTTCAGCATAGTTCTCGTGGTACGTGACTGTTCAAATTTTTCCTATCTGTGACACATTGAGGACAATGTTTGATTTAGGTTTGGGGGTGCATTTGCATTTAGAGTTTTTAGTCTTTTATTTTTCCTTTTATTTTCAAATCAAAAAAAAAAAAAAATAAAATAAAAAAAAAATCAAAAACTCTTTTTGTAAAAACCTCCAACTTTTAGAGATTTTAGAGTCACTAGCATGCTTTTAGCTATGTTTACATAGAGATTCGACCAAATAACAAGAACTTGGAAGTACCGGAAAACGCAATCGGGTTTCTTAGTTGATTAGAGCGTTAAAGTTGGATTTAACCATACGGGAGGGGCTAATTAGGTGCTGTTTAGATATTCGGTAGTAGAATTGTGATCACCCATAGTGGAGACTACCCATTTTACATCAAGCGAGGTACCGACCTTCACTCTTTGTGACTTCTAGAAAAAGCTGTTAGAGTGTGTGTCACCGTACGTCAATTCTGGGTAGGAATGGTGAGCTACCCAACTTCGCACCATTTTCAGCACTACTTTTGATCTCTTGAGTGCTAGTTTTTGTCAATCATGAGGGTGACGTCTAAAGATGAAAACTCCTTCTAAATACCGATTTGTAGTTAGCATCATTCTCTCTCTCAATCAGCAAGACCCATAGAAACACATCATCACAAAGAACCGAGCAGTAATCGGAATATGGAAAGAAAAATTGATATAGTCCAAGGCTTATGTGCAACAATGAAAAGAAAATAGGATGAGAATTAATAAAATTTATAAAATCAAGACAATACAAGTTGTGGAAAAATTGAGTGATAAAGTCCTTTGTCCATGGAGTTAGTTGTGTCATTATTTGTATTTTTATTTTCTTTTTTTGTAGCAAAAAAAAAAAAAAAAAAAAAAAAAAAAAATCAAAAATCAAAAAATATTGTAGTTTATTTTCTTATTTTTGCTACCACCATGGTAAAAAGAGTTCAAAAAGAAAATCCAAACAACAAGGAATTTGAGTAGAAAAGTTAAAAATTGTCAAGTTTTGTGAAGTTTAGAAGTTCGTCATCAACATTTGAAGACCGAAGACCGAAGATTGAAGACGTTTCTATGGTTTCTTATGAGAGAGTGATATTAATTGCCGATCGGGTGAGAAGTGAGTGAGTACTCCCACCCCTTACTAATGGTTGATTTCCTTTCTTAGAGATCATCAGAAAAAGATTCTTTTTGTCCACACTTCTGTGGAGTCTTGATTTTATTTCGGAAGGTTATCCTTCTTACCTACAACGTGTGCGGGATTTCTCTCTTTATTCCTACCTCGCACACATGAGAGACTAAAAAAGCAATCTTTTTGAGTGCAATTATCATAAAACCCTAATGGTGAGGCAGAAGTTGAGACTTATGATCACAATCGAATCCGAATTCTTTCATATGGTATGGTTACTTCTCGCTCAAAGACTTAAGGATGAGAATGCGTTCTTCGATAGTTCTAACTTCGTTACTAGCATGCGAAACTCTATGTCCTCATAGCTTCTTGGAGGCTTGAGACTCTTTTACACTCGAAGTTGGAGAAGGTTTTGTGGGTACACCTCTTGTAAACCCTCACGAGACTACAACTCGTCCACTAGGGACACCTAGGGGTTTAAAGGCTTAGTGCATACGCTAAATGCATTCGAGAGACCATGATGTGGGTATAATTAGGATTTCTTTATTTCTTTTCACTTGAGGACAAGTAAAATTCGGGTTTGGGGTATTTGATGAGTGCCAAATAGTGCATATTTATACACCTTTTATTGGCATTTTACTCATCTTTTGCGCTTAGAAATCGATATTATCCCGTATTCTCGTGTTTTCTTTGTTTTCAAGAATAAATATTTGTATTAATTAATTTTGTATTTTTAGGTACTAAATAAAGTTCTGAGAATCCGAGGAGCCAAAAGAGCGAAGAAGTGGAGTCGAGCATCTATGGAGCAGAAAGCCAAAGCTCACACAAGCAATGTTTGCAACCCAACAAGTAGCAACTCATCTACAAGACATGGGCTTGAGCCGGAGCAACCCGCGACCCGGGATCCGAGCCCGTCCACTCCAAACCGTTGAGATCTCTCTCATCCACATCCTACGGTCGCTGCCCTCACTATACATCATCTCTTGATGCACTCGCGCAACACCATATCACAACAGAACCGGCTACCAACCTCACCGGTTCGGATCTCTCCCGCAAGATCCTACGCTCGGTGCGGCGTTCCCATCGATCTTCGATGTACCCGCTCAACACCATAGCCCCTATATAAGCCCCTAAGCCTAACCCTAAACTCATTTCTCTTCTCTTCTCCTCTCCCGTCACTTTCACAGAACAACCCTCCGCAAACCCTTCTCCCTCTCCGCCCGACCATACCGGTCGCCGCATGCAAAACCACCATCTCTACCATCTCCCGACAACCCAAGCCGCACCACCTCACCTCATCACTTTCTAGTCCTTTTGTAGCTTCTCTCCTAGGAGCTAAGAGAGAACTAGACGAGAGATAGGTAGGGTTTCATTGATAAATCAAGGGAAGCCAGAGAAGTCGATGCAGAGCTGATTTGACAAGAGGGGAACGTGATTCAGAGATGAGTGCGTGGGTGAGAGTTTATTTTCATTTTAATTTCTATTTTAAAATAAATTTAGGGTTTGATATTTTTTAGAGTTGCATGTATAAATAGGGACGAGTTGTGTTGATAGAGAGCACGCCTGGGTTAGCCAGAGTGTCATTTAGGTTTAATTTTGTGTTTTAATTTAGTGTGAGGGTTTGAGATGAAACCCTAATTCACAGTTGTGTTTAAACTCAGTTGAAATGTTCTTGTATGCTTAATATTATTAGATAACTTCAATTCTAACACCTCAATGTTTTTCTCTCACAGTTCATGCCAAGTATGGATTGTAGTTAGGTTCTATCTATGTTGAGTGTGTTACGACTTTTGTTTCAATTATTAAATGCTAATTCCTTTGATTAGTTATACTTGATTAGATAACTAATGCTCGGGTTAGTACCCTTAGCTGGTATTTGAAGTTTTACATGGAGAAACTCCTTAGTTAAGTGGCGTAATTGACACACCGCCTTAGCTACTATAGGAACAAGACATTTAACTTAGTTGAAAGCACATACTAGGAATTTAGTGGTGGAATTGATAACCCAAACATACCATTGTCACTACCTTTTACCTTAGTTTAGGTTTATTTCATTACATCTCAGCCGTTTCGGCAACCAAAATATCTTTGTTACATTTTGTCACTTGTTATCACTAGAACTCGTTGAGTTAGCAAGCCGTAGAATCAACTAGAGCACACCCTCGTCTCCGTGGATCGACAGGTACTTGCCGCGTCTCCAATAGACGCCGTGCACTTGCGGTATTACCCGTAGGCTCAAATATAAACATCATTAGAGGCCTACCAGTTCTCCTGCTTAATAATAATAGTATATATCATATTACTTACATCTCGTTTTGGTGTCGACTATTTTCTTTTACTTGATCTGTATTACTTGGTTAGTTTGAAAAGACAAAATCCATCACGTGTTTGTTCCGTTACTAGTATACTTTGTTTTTGTGTGTGTTTTGAGTATATTTGCACATGTGGTTTCACTATTGTTTAAATAATCATAGCAATCCTGCATTAAGTGCTTAACCTTCATCTTTTCATGGAATGTAAGCATTTGGCCCTGGTGATTTTGCATTTTTCGGAAGCTTTTTTATGAGAACTAAACAAATTGTTTCGTCTTGTTGTAATAATACTTCATTACTTTTGATTACAGCTCATAAATTTAGTCATTAAATGGATGTTGATGGTCTAAAAAAGAGGAACAATGACAAAAAGTTCATGCTTAAATTCCCTTGCTTCATAAGCTGAAAGTGTCAAATTGATGCGGCTGCAGATGGATTCCATTCTCATTTGGGTCGTCATTTTCTGAAACATCCGTAAGGTGTGGGTGCAAGGTTAACTTGCTGAATACTTGTGTAAATTCTTTGTAATTTATCATGGTTCCTTTATCATTGTTCAAATATGTTCTAATTGTAGTGATTGAAAATAATGAATAAAAGCAAATATCTCGAATAAAAGAAATTATGAAGTTGTTTTGGTTTTTTATTTTATTCTTGAATAATACTCCAACAACACCTTAAGCGACTCAATTGGTAACGAAGCACTTGATCAACTCAATTTGTAATAGCTTAAGCCCTTGGCCAACGATGCCAATTGAATAGTCGACGTCTATAGCACCTACCAACTAAACTTTTGATGGCAACAAATCTTCACCAAATGACATATTAAGAGATTACAAAACTTCACCGACTATTATTCCGTGGTTTGGACTCCTTGAGCAATTTGAAATTTCAGTGCCCCGGCATCCCTCAACCGACTTCCAAGCAACTAGATATTTAGCAGATAGACACATTAACCAACGAAAATTGAGTGGATAAAACACTCAAACATCCAAACGTTTAGCGGATAAAATCCTTTACCCGCAAGGCCAAACACATAGAGCGACCAAAATTCAGTGGGTCAAATAATTTATCAACTGACATCGTTATATAATAGCCACATCTACCAACGATGTACAAGTCTTCAACAACAAATATTTTTGTGGGTTATACATTTAACCAACACAAATTTATATGTTTTACCAACGACAACCAAGGTGCTATCTGAAAAATTGTGCCAACGTAACATGAGTCGCTTCATTGAAGTTGAAAGACATTTGTACCAAATGAGAATCGTTGGTATAAACCTTTAGCAAATAAGCCTTTACCCACAGAGGGTATCCGTTGCCACGTCGGCTGTTATAGACCTCCAGCCACTCAAAACGGCCCTGTACCAACTGAATCCTGGTAGTCGCTAAAGTCCAATTTTCTTGTAGTGTGTGTTGAGAATGAGACCGTTATGACCACTATTGTGGAAGACCCAATTGAGCTTGCATATGATTGTAATGATGATGTTAATGTCGAAACTTTGGTTACGGCAGAAACAGACGAAGAATGGTTGCAAGGTTTGATAGAGGACCATGATATACAAGAGGTGAATAATTCACTTGAGTTTTTCAAGGATGAAGAGGATTCCGTGATACAAGAGATTGTGCAAGGTTTGTCTAACCCGTTGCCTATTGTTTTTTCTCCTTTACCTCTTATTGGTTTGAATGTATGTTCTTCGGTAGTATTGTTGAATGACTTTGTTTCTCGATATCCTCCATTACAGATACTTGATTCTCATACTATGCAGGTTTTGGAACAAGAAACCGTGGAAGTACCCAACTTCTATATTCTTTATACACTTCCAAGTGCGGACAAGAATAAGTGTGGGGGAAGCTTTTATCGGTTCATAACTTCATTTCTGTTTTATATTACTAATATTGGTGTGAAGCTAGTGTTTGCAAAACAGGTTACATGGAAGGATCCCCAACTTTTCAGATTGTTGGTATATGGACGATAACAAAAGAGTCGGGCTGACGACTTTAAACCAAGCGCTAAATGGGAGGCAACCCATAGGTTTTGTATCTTAAACCCTTTTATTTATTTATTTTTATAGTTTTCATATCATATTTGCATCCCCATGTTTAATTTCATTGAGTCCGGAATCTATCTTAGAAGAGAATTATGACGAATACCTTTTCGTCAGGAAAATTCAGACTGCACGTAGTTCAGTCCAGAGACCATAACTGTCAGACCGTTTATCGAAACACTGTGCCCTTTTGAAAATTTGTAGAAAACACGTAGATGAACAAATTTTGTGAAATGGAGTTTTTCCAAATTCCTTACCAATTTGTACAGTTTTTGCATTTTATATGCTATTACGTCAGAATTCAGAATTTTCGGTTTTACACATTGAGGACAATGTGAAGTTTAAGTGTGGGGGAGTCTTTTGCATATAGAGTTTTTAGCCTTTTTGAGTCAAAATTTTCAATTTTTTGTATATATTTGAATAAAAAACTCCAACTTGTAGTTAGTTTAGAGTCACATAGTATACATGTCACTAAGATTACATCGAGAATCTCATAAGAGTGACTGAACTTAGAGATGACAGAGAACATGATCGGGTTTCTTAATTGTATGAGAGTTAAAGTTGGATTTAACCATGCCAGTGGCAAATAAGGTGCAGACTGAATTCGGTATTAGAGTAGTGATCCCCTATAGTGGAGACTACCCATGTTACATAATGTGAGGCACCGACCTTCAATTCTTTGTACCTGTCTAAATTGTGCTTTTAGAGTGTGTGTCACCGTACGTAAATTCCGGGCAGAATGGTGAGCTGCCCAACCTCCCACCATAGAAGCACTATTTTTATCTCTTGAGTGATATTTTTATCAATCATGTTGGTGACATCGAATTGCTAACTCACATACCACTTGTAATCTTGTTCGCAGTTAGCACCATCCACCTTATCTCTCTCTACACCAACAGGTCCATAGAAACACCATCATCATCAACAAGAGGAGCATCACAAATTTGAAGGAAAGTTGAAAATGTTCAAGGTTTACAAGCAACGATACAGAATTGAGCAGATTTCAGATTTAAGTAAAGCAACAAAACAAGGAGCAGAATTTTTATAAGTTGAAGACTATTGTACAAGAGTGAAAATTATCAAGGATGAGAGTTCGAGAAGTTTATGATATCAAGACATACAAGTTGTGAAGAATCAAGCGGTAAAGTACTTATACCATGGCGTTTGTATTTTATTTTATTTGTATTTTATTTTCTCTTCTCATAAAAAAAAAAAAAAAATTAAAAAAAAAAGAAGAAAAAAAAACAAGAGAAAATTTTTAGGTTCGTTAATAGTTTTTATTATTTTGTTTTGTTTTTATTTTGTATTTGTTTTTCTTGTCTCATAAGAAAAAAAAAAGAAAAAGAATATATAGAAAAAAAAAAAAAAAAAGAAAAAGAAAAAAAAAGAACAAAAAAAAAAAAAAAAAAAAAGAGACAAGAAAAATTCATGTATCATATTTTGGGTTTGTATAGTTTGTTTTTAGTTTTGTATTCTTTTAATAAAGCCAATGGAAGAAGGAATATCTACAAAGAAGTTTCAAGCAATAAGGAATTAGAGAAAAGAGTTATATTGTCAAGATTCTACGAAGTTCAAGAGTTATCATCAAGAGTTGAAGACCGAAGACGAAGATGAAGACATCGATAGAAGACCGAAGACGTTTCTATGGATCTTTGTGAGAGTGGTGCTAGCTGCACGCCGAACGGATAACGAGGTAAGTAAGTATATTCCCACCTTCGTTAAGTGGTTGATTTCCTTTCGTAGAGATCGTCAGAAAAATGGGTTTTCAAAACAATTCGGAGGGTTATACCTTCCTACCATTCAACGTGTCGCAGGATTCTCTCTTCATTCCTACCTGGACACATGTGTGACCCATAAAAAGCTGTTTATTATTGAGAGCAATATCATAAAACCCTTTCTTGTGAGGCAGAGTCGAGACTTTCGATCACTCCGAGGAACAGAATTTCTTTCGATAAGGGATGGTTATTTCTCTCTCAACTTTTAAAGATGAGATTGTGTTCATTTATGTGTCTAACTTCTTATGACTAGTGTGCAGAATCTCTATGTCTTCTTAGCGCTTGGATACTATCATTTCGGAGAACTAGTAAGTTGGAAAAGTAGGTTTTGTGGGTATATCTCTAGTAAACCCTCACGAGACTATAACTCGTCCACTAGGGACACCTAGGGGTTTAAAGGCTTGTTATTTATGCTAAAAGTGACCGTAGGCTCGACGACACGGAGTTGTATGTTTTAAAATTGTTTTGTTTGATTTGCTCGAGGACTAGCAAAGTCTAAGTGTGGGGGAATCTGATAGGTGTCGTAAAACACCTAATTTTATATCTAGTATTTATGCTTTCTTTGCGATTTTTCTTGTAAATTTTGTATCTTATGTTTACTTTTGAGTTTATCAGGTGCAATGGAGTCATTATGAGCAAAAGAAAGAGAAATCAATCACTTTGAGCAAGGAGCGGAATTTGGCCATTTCATAGGCGAAGAATGAACTGTCTGTTTCCCGCAACTGACAGTGGAGCAAGAAAGCGAATGGAGTGTCGGTTATCTGGAATTGACAGGCAAGTTATTTGAGGTGGCCCTTATCCAAGAGAGCAGGGGTGGCAATATAAATTTTAACCATTACACCCCTATAATCGGGAATACTCTTCTTAATTACATCCGCTTCAAATTCGAGAGATGGTTGCTTTTCGTGAGAGGTGAAATCGTGAGATTCAGGATGAAGCGATGATGGAAAATCGATATGAGTGAGAAGAGAGATGTGAGATGGCTGCTACGATGCTTATCTGCTGTTGTTCATTGTTGAAGACGATTGAATAAAGAGATCTGGTGCTAGGTGATATTAAAGATTGAATTCAAGAGTCTCTGTGAAATTGGGTATCGAATCGGCGGTTTGGGGAGGAATTTGGTGATCTTTGTTGTCATGGATTTGAATCAGCCATTAGGTGCTCGAATTGCAGCAGAGATGATTGATAATAAGAAACCAAGAAAGGTTGGGTTTGATTTGAAATCGAGAACTGGAAGTTGTAAATCGGAGAGGGCTTATGAGAAATTAGGTTTTGATGATGGAACTGAAGTTCGAAATTGGGGTAGTTAGTGGAGTTTCAAGGCTCGAAATAAATCAAGAAATGAGGTTTGATTTTGGTGTTGAATTAGCGGCAGAGCAGAGTGGGTTTTGTCCATGAAGATCATTCGAGATGAATCATCGAGACAAAGGTGGTCTATGAGTTGAGTTTATGCCATCCGAGATTTGTTTAGACTCGAGAAAAGCAATGAAGAAATTGATGAAGAGGATGGTCTGATATTCATGGGTTGTCCGTGACGGGGAAGTGATGGAGTTGTTGCTTTGCTAGTAATCAAATGGGTTTTTGATATTAATGGTCTGAGAAGAATGGGTTCTGTGTTGGTGGAACTATTGGTTGAGTCTGGGTTTCAGGGTTAAGGTGATGCTACTATGGAGCTGTGAAGAGCAAAGAGTGAATCGAACCTGCAGAATGCTGTGTATGTGAAGTTTGAATTGTAGAATGGTGGAGCTGTTTGATGCCATGAAGGCCTTTGGTGGTAATTGTGTTGTTGATTGAGATTTGCGGGTGGTAAATGAATGAGGCTGTAGTGCAGCCATTGAAATGGCTTATGCGGGGCTGTATGTCGTTGCGGTGTCAAGTAGCAGATGTGCAAATGAAGGCAAGTAGGAAGGAACCAAGGGGTTGTGTTATGATATTCAGTGGTGAAGATTGATTTCTGAAATGAAGAGCGAGATAATGGTGGTGTTGTCGGAATCTGTTGGTGGTGATTACGAGAGAAGAAGCTGAAAGAATGGGATTTGGTGGTGCGGTTCTTTGAGATAGTGGTTGAGATTGAAGGCAAAGAAATGAGTTTGAAGAGTTGAAGTGTTGCGGCTGCAATGGAGGATTTAGATGAATGTTAGGTGCAGGCTTGTCTAATGGTATTGTGGTTGTTGATTTAGAGAGATAGATGAGAGCGCAATGTGAGCATTGTGTTTGTGTGTCTTGTGAATTGCCAATACATGGAAGCTATAGGATTGAAGAGCATTAGCTGGTGGTGAATGTTGCAGAATTGCGGGAATGGATGAATGGCTTTAGTCATTGCGGTGTTTGAGCATTGTGTTTGTGTGTGCCGAGATACGGATGCCCCGAGTTGATAGTATGGTGGTGGTATGAGGCGGTATTGAAGGGTGTTGCAAGAGCTGCGGTTCGGCGGTTAAGCTACATATGCATTATTGGTGCCTTTGGGAGTTGTGGTTGTGCGGGGCCATCATGGCCGGAAGCACAAGGATTGTGCATCACAAGAATTAGCCAATGCAAAAGGCTTAGGCCAAAGTGAATCGGTGCACAAAACAATTTTGGAATATTTCTTCTTGAATGGAGCCGGAGCGGGAAATTGTGAATTATACAAGTTGGAAGATGATAGACTCGTGCGGAATTGAACCGACTCATGATCCGACCCGATTTGACTCACGGCCGGTTTAACCTCGGTCGACCTTGACCGAGCATTTATCGTGTAGGTGTTCAACCCAAGCTACACAAGCCAAAGATCGTGATTTCATGGATCGAGTAGTTAATTAGTGGAAGAAGATTCTGGCAGGACTTGCGAGAGATGGTTCAATGGATTTTAAGGGTTTGATTGAGCGAAATTGGTGGCTTTTGTCGATTTGAGAAATCGGATGCAAGTGTTGATGATTTGTGGTTGTGTTGATTGTCGATTGAGTTGAGTCGCGATTGTTGTTTAGATTGAACTTCAGGCGATGAAATGGAGATGGTATGCGACGAGACGGAATTGGATCTCGATTGGTTCGTGAGTAATTAGGATGCGTGTTCTTGGTGGAAGTGGTGATTTGCAATGATGGCGATGCCTGCGTGATGGAAGTCATGAATAGATACGGGGAAGTTGATTATGGGTATTGAGTTGGATGGTGCTAGAGTGGCGGGGGCTTGCACAGTATAGTTGTGGCAGATAAGGTGCGGGGTGGTGTGGATTGATGCTTGACCCGAGTTGAGCAGCGATGCCTTGAGCAAGAGAAGCGATAGAAAAGTCGTATAGCAATGGTGGTTGAGCTGTGGCATTGAAGTTAATGTGGTTGTGGTGAAATGGGAAAGTGCAGAGTTAGAGTTATTATTTACGGCCCAGAAACGATGATACGCCAGGTTGACGACCCGACTCACACCACGGCTCGGTCGGAGGCGGCCGTTGCGGACCCGGAGTTTGACCGGTCCGGTGTGACCGGGTGGACTTTGCTGGTCACCGAGAAGTTTTCCGACGACTTTTCCGGCCATAATACTAGTTTTCCGGCGACGGTTTTTCGGACATAATTTTACATGGGTATTTCTCACACTTGGGCTTGGTGGACCACTTGGAGATGGGTTTTGAGAAGACCTAATATTGGAAGGAGTATCCTTTATGGAAATTGAGAAACATATAAAAAGAGAAGACTTTTACCTAATTGGGGATATCATATATCATATATCTTATTATCTTTTTGCCTCCACTCTTTTTCTAGGGTTTAGAACCATGAAGTCTTTTCTCTTTCTTCTTGTTATGAACTCCATGAATATGAGCTAGAGTTTTCTTTTGGTTATGGATTAGTTGGATTTCCAAACATGAATTTTTGTGCAATAAATTAGTTTTCTCTCATATTATCGTTTATGATTCACTATTAATATTGTTACATGATTTGAATGCGTGTTTAGTCGAGTCGCGAATCGATTGAGTTTGCTTTCATCTTTATTGCTAGATTAGGGTTGTTATACGAAAAAGTGATAATTCCTGATTTGAAGTAGCATAAATATGATGATAGTTTGTAGTGATATATTCTTATGATCATATGTGAACCATAACCTTTGTTAAATCGGATTAGTGCTTTTACACGTTCGGTTGCTTTGATTGGCCCGATTTCATAGAACCTAATGCATCTAGGGAATTAAACTTGATTAGTGCTTTTACACGTTGGGTTGTTCTTTTAGATAGAATTCATATTCGCATCTTTTAATGTGTTTGTTGATGACAAGAGGATATTAGCGGGATATTCTTGCGATCAAGGTATTCTAGGGCCTTTGATAAAAGTTGAGATTAAAATATCAATTCTAGTTATTGTGTTGAAAACATGTTTTAAAATATCAATTCTAGTTATTGTGTTGAAAACATGTTTGTGAATGAAGAGGAAATCCATGACCAATACTTTCTCATCCTTGATTTTATTTGTTTACCTTTATTGTTTGCTTTTATTTAGTTTTAATTTCATAAAAATCAGAAAACTCCCGGTGTTATTTATAGGGAACCGAAAAAATTCGACAACCAAGACCTCTCTGTGGGAACGATCCTTTCTTGCCCTTGCTATATTTATATTTTGAGTAGTAAGAAAGTGTAATTTATATTTGTGTCGGCTGACAACCGGTCATTGGTCTTCCATAACCACCTATTGGTCTTCCACCAGAATGTACGGGACAATCTATAATAAAATAAAATATGCCACATCATTTGTCAGTTTTTTTTTTAAAACACAGAAGGGGCTGGGTCGACAAGGGAAATCCAGCTGTCATACAGTATACGGGTGGGTCGACAATGGAAATCTAGCCGTCATAAACTACACTGCTGAGTCGACAAGAAAAATCCAAACCGTAAATGACTTTACGTCCAGGAGTTCCAGGCCGTAAATTGGCATATAATCCGAGAATGTTTGGATGATTCAGCTTACGACCTAGAAAACGAGCGTAAAAGAAAAACGTCCAGGTAATCAGGGCGTTATAATAGTTACGGCTGGGTATCCCAACCGACGCCGACAACATTAAATAACATTTAATGTTTACGTCCAGGAAATCCAGCCTCCGCCGACGGTATTAAATAACATTTAATATTTCCCATGCACGTAGGAAAAACCTGGCCGTAAATTTGGTGTTACGGCCATAAATTTTTTTCGTTCCATCTGTAAGTTTTTGATAACTGCTGGGAGTTCATCAACTCATGGCTGTTAAACATAATAACGGCTAGGAGTTCATGGTTTCGCAGCCGTGATTGGACCTGCAGCTAGAAACCTAGGGTTTTCAGAAGGAAAAAATGGAAACTTCTTGCAACTCTAACCTTCAAAACTGAATTTGGAGTTAGATTAGAGGTATACATGGTTATCTTGAGCATTTGTTTCTTCGATTTCTTCTTCTTATTGGGTTGGTCTTTCGAAATCATAGTAAGGCTCATAATGGTTATGTTGAGTTTGAGAAAAAATTTCATGACTTTCTGAAAAATCAGCAAAGAACTGATTGTAGTTGATGGGTATTAGTATGTTATCGTATTTTGAGGATGAGGATTCACCTACATCAAAAGTCTTGTTTGAATCCCACATTTCCAATTTTTTCACCAATTTTTTTTTCTCTCCTCTTTCTTCTTCTCTTCCCTTTGATTTTTTTTTTTGTTATTTTGATTTTCATCTTCATCACTTAAGTAACTGAATTAGTCTTAATTGAATCACTAATCATGATAAGTGATGTTAATCAAGTTTATTAATTTAAATCAAATGGAGGGCATATTAGTCATTATGTAAAATATTTGGATAGGGGATGTTAACTATTACTATTTCATGACCCTATGCAGCCCCAAAAAACCAAGGCTTTTCAAGCCCCAAGAATATGATTTTTTTTTATTCATAATTATATGGAAGCCGTTAGTTAGTGATTCAAATACTAAGGTGTCTAAGTAATAAAACAATATATATTGTTAGAGAAATATTTATGGTTAGAAAACTAACTGTAATTACACATACTTTTATTTATTTTTTATTTTACTGTTAGGAGTTCTAGTTTTAACCGTAACAGCTTCAGAGAACAAAATTAAGGTTATCAAATTGTATATGCCTAACCCTAATTGGTTCCAGAAACCTAATTTTTTACTTATTTCGATACAAATCATTTCAAACACTAAACATGAAAAAAATATATGAGTTCATGTCGAATCAAACATCACAAAACCATCGGGTGCGGTTGAGGAATTTAGAACATCTTGGTTTTCTTGATTGAGTTTATCAATTTTTTTGGCTTGTTGTCTATCACGATCACTCCTATTGATTAGGAGAAGAGATGAAAGAAAAATTGATTTGATTTGATTTGATTTTTATTTAGGGAACATTAATTAAATACCCCTCCTTTTCAAGGTCTTCACAAATACCATTAAGAACTTCACAAATACCCCTAAGGGTTTTTTTTAAGTGGATAATGAAAATGAACTAGTACTTTTTTGGATAATGAAAATGAACTAGTATGTTTTTGACGCGTGAAAACGTCAACCCAACCTCCTACGGAGGTTGAATTGACTTAATGTAATCTTAGATGTGCCAAAAACTATACCCTAAAAACTTAAAATATACCCTTTAGGGGTATTTATGAAGTTCTTAGGGGTGTTTGTGAAGACTCATGAAAAGGAGGGGTATTTATTTAATTCCCACTTTATTTATTTATTTATATAGATTAGGTTTAATCTTATATACTAATATACTAATATAAAGAAAATAGATCTTTTTGGTAGGAGACCCCTAAATTAGTTAGTTGTCCCAATTTTTTACATATTTACATAAATACAATTGTTTTAAAAATAGATCAAAAATTTTAAAAACTTAATATCTTTCAAAATATACACCGGATTTTTGTAAAATATATATATTTGAAAAGCTCTTTCAATTATCTACGTAACGAGTACACATAAGAATAGTAATTTTTTGTTTTTAGGAATTATTTTTCATGACTTTCAAATTTAGTATTGTTGGATGAGTGAAATTCAAGCATGTGCATCGCACATGTGTCCTTACTAGTTTAAATAGATGAAAGGGCAATTTAGAATTTTTAAATAACTTTAAGACACCCTCTAACCAGCTAAATAGATATTAGGATAATGGGTGAAGCCCCTATATTAGGTTTCAGAAAAAAAAAACTACTCGGATATATGTTGACACTGATGCAGCATCAAAGAGCATTTGAGCTCCAGTTAACTGCATCCAGTCGCCTGCTACAGAATTAACGAATCATTAAAAATAACAAACAAAACACGCACGAGCAAAATGAGTTTTCGATTCCTTCGAACCTATTCCTGTCTACTACGTAAAATTAGTAAACACCTCAAAATACCCCTTCATTTAATTCTAGGGATTCAACTAGATATTTTTTTCTAAATATTTTTATGATGTCGAAGTGATTGAGTAAAATTTTCAAGGTATAAAATAAGAATCTCGATATTCAGATTCCTCCTTCATCACAACTTATCTTGTTCGATTATTAATCTTATCATCTTCTGTTATTCGTTGCAAATTCACTCAGATAGGCTTTGTTTGGTAAAACTTATGATTATCTAAATAAATAGATAAATGGTTTTAGTACAATTATTTTTTATAATAAATTTTCACAAATAACTGATTATGATCTAAGTTTTTTTTTTGGGTTTTTTATAAAATGCCCATGTGGGGATATGCAATTAAGAAAATGCCCACGTTTTTTTCATTATATATTAAATGCCCAAGCCGTTAAGAATTCCGTCCGGATCTAACAGTTTAGTAAAATCTCTTGGACTTGGTCAATTTCTCATATATGGAGATGAGATTTTTGTGGGCGTAATCACCAAACTGCCCATCATCTTTCACCATCCATTGCATTAATCCACGGCTCAAATTCCTACTTAGGCAAAGACCTTGTTAGAATCACCTTCATTCCCATCCCGTAGGTTCTCTGCTATTTTCTTTCGCATACATGGAGATATGAAGATCAATACAGTGAGGGACAATTATTGTTATTTGTTAATAATTTTTGGGGTATGACCCATATCATCGATTTCATCTAGAGTTTCTTAATCAATTTTTGATTAGAGCACATGTACCTACAAAAAAAAATGTGGGAATGTTATTTATGCCCCTACTATCCATGGGTCATGCACAAACACCCTTATGAGTCTTTTCAAATACCCCTGATGGCATAAATGAAATTTTTATTAAAAACAGAATTTCCATAATTCCTTTTTTAACCTTTCCATTTCATTTCCTTCTTCTTTAACAAAGACAAAAGAAAATTCTGCATCTCCATCGCTCCATCTCCACCACCATCTCCATCGCTCCATCTCCACCACCATCGTGACCGCCTCCACCACAACCAGCACCACCACCAACAGATCCAACAGAGATTAGAAGGGTGAAATTGTGAAACTGAAGCTGCTGTTGACTGAATCGAGATGAAATGGAAGTATGGAGAATAATTCCCACCACTCCATCGCTCCATCTCCACCACCATCTCCATCGCTCCATCTCCACCACCATCGTGACCGCCTCCACCACAACCAGCACCACCACCAACAGATCCAACAGAGATTAGAAGGGTGAAATTGTGAAACCGAAGTTTCTTTGTTGATTTGAATCGAGATGAAATGGAAGATGGTTTTGTTGATATTAGTGTTTGAGTTGATGTTGCGGTCGGAAGGAGATGGAATCGAAGAAATCATGGGAGATGAAGGTGCTGCCATCAATTTGCAGTAATGAAGGAGAAGATCGATGAAGTTGCTGCTAATGATCAGAAGAAGGCGTTTATGAAGAATCAGTAGATGGAGATTTCGGTTTCAGGTAATTTTTGAATTCGATGATTTGAGTGTTTGAACCATTGAAACTTAATTATGATTTCGATCCAGATTTGTTCTTTTTTATGTTTTCGATTTCTACTAATTTCTAAACCAGATCGATTTCGAGTTGCAGATTCAGATTTCAGTGAGATCGATTCAGTACGTATGATGATTTGAGGAATTGAAGATGTTGTTGTTTTCAGTTGTTGTTGCAGAAGAGTTTGAATTTGTTACTACAGAAGATGTTGTTGGTGATTCTATAATTGTGTTACTACAAAAGAGTTGATAGTGGATGAACAGGTGGTGGTAATGAGAATGGTGAGGTTTTTAATATGTTACTAGTGATGATTTGAGGTAGTTATGGATTGTATTGGTGTTGTGTAAAAGGGAAGATGCTTGAATTGGTGGTAGCAGGTAATGTTGGCTAAATAGTGTCGTAATTGCAGCTGTTGCAGAAGCTACAGAAAGTGCTGATGTTCATGGATGTTGTTGGTTGGTCGTGACTCAAGAGGTTGCAGAATGTATGAAGTGATTGAATGCAGTTGGTTGGTGCTGATGTCTTTGAGTTGTGGTGTAGATGGTGAGATGATTATGGAGAACAAAACCTAGATGTATGTTAGGTTTTACGGAGGTTATGCTCAAGGGAATGCAATTGTGTTCAAGTGCGCTTAGTTTGGTGGTCGTCTTGCTTGCAATTGCGAGTCTTTGTGTGTTTGTGCGAGAGATGTTGCGGTCAACAAAGAAGGCCAGGACGGTGCGGCTGGTAAGGTTCAGAACAAGAAAGGAGGATAATTACGATGTGTTAGAGTTGAGATTCTTGAAGGTGCAGCTATAAATGAGAAGATGGGTTCGGTTTCGGTGGATGGAGAAAGAATAGTTGGTGGATTTGAGAAAGGCGGCTACGAGAATGGTTCTTTATGAGGAGTTTGTATTTGTGCTT
>JAJJWW010002604.1:0-178388 GCA_023531295.1 Papaver armeniacum
GTTGAATCCAACTTTAACTCTCGAACAAGTAAGAAACCCTACCTTGTTCTCTAGTACCTATAAGTTCAGTTACTTTTGTAACAACGATGTAGGTAAACTTAGCAACATGTATATTACTGTTGCTGGTGGTTTTTAGCTTAGGGTTGAATTCATAAAACCTTACATCTGATGTGACGTCACTCTGTAAAGGAAACGGTGCCGTGAGTGCTAACCTCTCCACCAGCATATTTATTGAGCCGTTCAATATACTTAGATGAAATTTATCCAGACTGGCGAATGTAGCAACCAACCTAGATGTTCTGTAAATTTTTGCGCCTCGCATATATTCACTTAATATAAGTTCCTTTGAATGCCTTATATGCTATGTTCTCCGGCTGAACCCTTAATGTTGATATGGCATGACAATTTGTGTTCACTCTCAGCAGAGTAACACGAATTTCCAAGTATCAAGGATAAGGTCTTTGCATAAGGTATTCAATCATATAAAGCATGCTGCTCTCTGGCAATGAACTTAAAAGAACTCTATGTCAACACATAAAATTCAATCAATTGACCTGAATAACTTGCAGAAGTTAGGGTTTTGCGCCTCGCGCAGTATATCAAACCTTGCTTGTCGAAATTAAACCTAGGCAAACCAGGTAATTAATCCGCCATGGATTAGCAGGTGCAAAACCTTGCTCAGTTCAGAAAACAGGGAGCCGCAGCAGCAAAGAGAGGCGTGGCCATGCCTTAGGCCAACTGGCGCCACTTTCCATTGGCCACGCCCCTTCCTAAACCGGACCTATTTCTCTCGACCAATCGTGTCGCCTCAAATTAGCCACGCGCACATAAGTTGTGGCTGGGCCCATACTTACAGGCCCCACTTGCCATCGACCAATCAGGTCGCTCTAAAGCTGCCACACTCTCACCAGAAGTGTAAACACGCCCATGCTTGGCCGGCCCTGTTTTAATCAACCAATCAGGTCGCTCTAAAGCCTCCACACTCTCACCATAAGTGTAGCCGCGCCTTATGTTTGGCCGCCCCCTTTTCTTGGCCAATCAGGTTGCTCTAAACTTTCCACCACACATTAAAGGCCAAACGCACCCTGCCGCGCCACCATACTAACTGGCAAGCCAAACACGTCTTACCACAACAATATATTGATCGGCATACCAACATGCCAATTTGTCGCGGTAGCATGCCACTTTAGCCTTGGCCACGCCGCCAAGCCCTAATTCTTACCACGGCACCAAATCCTAGCCTTGGCCACGCCGCCAATCCCTAATTTTTACCACGACGCCAAATCCTAACCTTGGCCACGCCGCCAAGCCCTAATTTTGGCCACGGAGTCAAACCTTAGCTTTGGCCATGCTACAACGCCACAGGCTTGGCCATGCCACAACGCCACTAGCATGCCGCCATGTCACGGCTACTAGCATGACGTTATGCCACGGCTACTAGCATGCCGCTATGCCATGGCTCCACCAGGCGCTACTATGCCAATGGCGCCACTTCGCTATACAACAAGATGCGGCCATAATCAATGGCCACTCTTCCTCATGAGATGCAATCTCAACCATCCAAGTTCTCCACTGAACTGACAGACTTGCGTAAAGTCCTAGGCAACCCGCTATGCCAGGCGCCACTATGCTAATGGCGCCACTTTGTTACACAACAAAGGTGTGGCCATAATCAACGGCTACCCTTCCTCATGAGATGTAATCTCAACCATTCAAGTTCGCCACCAAACCGACGGACTTGTGGCAAGTTTTAGGCGGCCGACCAAGGCAAGACTAATAGCATCACTTGCTATTTTCCTATGGCAAAGTCTCTTGACTTTTTCTTGCCACACATAGCAACCTGCTACACGTTTTCCACTAAAACACTCGAGACATCAAACATGTCACAAAGCTGGGGATCCTCATCGGGGTATTGGTCCGCAGTTTTACGGTGTGCGGCGTACAATGCGCCCGTTACAAGAAAGTGTCATGAAGTAGGACAATTAGTGGTGGTGAAAAGTAACGGTGTAAACAATTCATTTCCTTCATCATGGAAGCGTAATTGATAGACATATTTTTGTGTCTGAATTGTCCTCAGTGTCTCCATTGTTAGTGCTTGATTTTATACTTGTTATGGTGTTTTTATGTTTGTGTAGGTGTTTTTGGAGAAATACACTTGTGTGGAAAAAGTTGCTCAAAAAGTGCTATTTGGACCCCCTGGAGAAAAGTACTAAAAGCACCCTCATAATGGTTAAGGGCACCCCCAGGTACCCCTCAAGGCAACTGCTATTCGCAACCCCGTATCTGTTAGGGTGAGGTCATCCCTACCATTCAAATTTTCAGTTCTGGCGGGAAATGGTAGCTGCAGAAGAACATAATTTTGGGTCGAGATTTAGGGATGTTTTAGAGAGACTCAACGGCTGAAAATCTTCGGGATGACGTGATTGGGCGTATCATGATTGGTAAAAGCCTTTGGTTCGACTGAATTTGGTCAGATAATCCGAGAGAAGGAAACAGAGTGCCACGGGTTATGGTTAGTTCATTCCGAGTTCCAAGTGTGTGATCGAGAGGTTTTCTTGTGCCTGCTCCGTGTTATACCACTTCGGAATGATGTATCAGCGTGTAGGGAGTGTGTTTGAAGCAAATCAAGGCTCGGAGGAGATTAAAAAGGTTAAGAAAATATTCCCGGAATATTTTCCTTAATGCCGAGTAATGAAGAAATATATGGAGTTATGGAGGAGATTTCTTGTGCATGAGAGGATATATAAGGTGTTGAGGAGTATTAGAGCAGAGGGGGAGGTGATTGGGAGCAGTTTAGAACGTCACAGAGCCAAAAATTCAGAGTTGCAGAGAATCGCCATTTTCTGCTGCTGTGAAGAACACCAAGAACATACAACGCACAAGAGACAGTCGTTTTGCTATAGTGACAACAACAATTAGATATTATCGTTCTCTGTAACAGTTCGGTTTGTAACACATATAATTGCTACAAACACGATTTTTAATTATTTTCTCCCATTTTCATCATTTGTAAACACTTTGAGCAATGAAATCAACTTTTCAGCGTGTTTCCAACATGATGATGAGTTTCCCACAACCAACATGAGTTTTAGAGTAATTTTCTTAATTAGTTGTGATTCAATCGATAGGTTATACTTTGTATAGTCAATTGATAATCTAAGGGGCAATGATATTAAAGAATTTGCTGAGTTTAAATAAGGGACTTAAAAGATAATAGAGTTTTGGGTTATTTATCATTCATTTCATGTAATAGTTCGATGTCTATGTTATTTTTAATATTGAAATCAATTTGCATTAAGTTTTCTTTTTTTTAAGTTTTATCAAGTCTAAAATCATTGCTTTCACAAGTCTCAACGGAATTTTACTACAACAAGTTTTAGATTACACAAATTCACTTCCTCATCATGGAAGCATAACGTCGATGGTTTTCTTAATTAGTTGACCATGATGCGTTTCAATCGAGCTTGTATAAATAAAGCACCTATTTTTACAACAAGTTTTTAGTCAATTGAGATCTAGAAATCACGGTAGATTTCCATTGCTAACCAGCCCTACTTCCTATACAAGTCATAAAAAACCACACCTTCTAATCAACTATTCAGCCTCACACCTCTCTTCGCTTCCCTCCCTAAGACCAAACCCCTTCTCCTTCATTTATAAACACTTTGAGCAATGAAATCAACGGTTTTTTTCGGTGGGAGATTAAGCGTGTTTCCAACATGATGATGAGCTACCGGGACCCGGAAAGGAGGAATAACAACCAAGGCAATGAGGAAGCTATTTACATTTTAATGGAAGATGCATGAATAATTGGTAACTATTTTATTTTCTCTAATTTATAATTTATAATTCACTCAAGTAACAACGACTTGTTCTTCTTGGAAAAATATTTTGCGGAGTTTTAGATTGTTTGCTTTGGATCTTAATTTTCTTAATTAGTTGTGATTCAATGATGTTTCTTAGGTTATACTTTGTTTAGTCAATTGATAATCTATGCTTAGGAGTACAATTGATATTTGAGATCTTCCACGACGATCAATCTTTATCTCCGGGTTGCTAGCAGATGCGATTATTTGTGAGTTAAGAAATAAGGGACTTAAAAGATAATTAGAGTTTTGGGTTATTTATTCTTCCATCATTCATTCATGTGTAATAGTGGAATCAATGATGAAATGGAAAAAATTTGGTATCTTAGTTATTTTAATATCTTGAAATCAATTTTGCATTAAGTTTTCTTTATTGTTAAGTTTTATCAAGTCTAAAATCTATTGCTTTCACAAGTCTCAACGAACTTTTTACTACTGAACTTTTACTACAACATCATTGAAAATAAACATCAATTTTTGGCACCGGCGCATGCTATATTTTAGATTTTTTTTTTTAGGTTTTTATTTGTTTTGTTCTTCTTTCGTTTTTGGGTTTTGGACTTTTGGAATCGCATGCTAGATTTTAGACTTTTTTTTTTTTAGGCTTTTATTTGATATTATTTTTTTTTTCTTCTTTACGTTTTTGGGACATTTTTTGTCTTTTCCTTACGAAAAGGAATTTGGAATTTGGAGCGAAATAACAGTTCATTTTTTTTCCAAAGCTTTTGGTGAATACTACGTTTAAACCCTACGGAAGGGTAGTTTAAATATAAAGACTTGGGACCAAGAAAAATTATTATTTTAAAGAAAGAAGGACGGCGAGTAATACGTTAATAAAATCGCCTCGGCCCCTTGGGTTCGTACAATGACATATGAGTCGTGGCCCGAGTCGCATTACAAATTAACGGTTCATCCCCCGAGTTTTAAAGAACGGGAGGTAAGTTTAATTTTTAAAGTAGCATTTACTATTTTAATTGGGACCTAACAATATTAAGACGAAGTTTGAAATGTATTATTTTATGATTTTTGCATATATTTTAGCACTTGGGGCGAATGAGGAATTGAAAACGAGTATTACTTTAAAATTTCTAGTAAAGGGCAAGGAATGTCCATACAAGATAAGGGTTCGGATTTCATCACCGTTCTCTTCTTGCCCGCCTTAGGAAAACGATACTTAATGCGAACCTAAGCTTTAAAATTTGGAATAGAACGAGACCTATAGGGTAACGAGCTTAATAGGAAAGTCGTTCGAAAAATATTGGTTACTATTTTAAGCATACTTCGAAGTTCATGATGGTTTCTGTGAGTTGAATGCGTGACTGAGCCGCCTTGTAATGCGGTGAGGCCTTGGGTATCAAAGCTCCACGCAACTTCCCTCGCCTCTATTTAACTTACTTCAACTCGGATTGATTCCAGAGAAGTTTGCTCAGATTGTAACGAGTTCCTTTTTGAAAGATTTGAACCTGGTCTCGAAACAATCTAAGTGGAGCCATCATGCTTTTTGTTTGCATATAACTTCCTTTCCTTTTAGGATTTTTCTTTTTCTTTTGTTTTTCTAGTGTATGCCCGAGGTTATTAGAGAGCGGGCTTGGAAAAGAGACAATCTAGGTCGATTGATTAGTGAAAAACCTAGTAATTCTTCTTGTGGAAGCGGTGAGCTCGAAGACTCTTCTTTTGAGAGCCCTATTTTTGAAAACTTCGGTTTTGAGAATCTTCTCTTCGTGAGGAAAGTACCTTTAGTACTTCAGCTGTGCCAGCGATGGCAACTTTGAAAGATTACATGTTCCCAACTTGGACCAACCGAGCTTCGTGCATTAAATTGCTAGCCAATACGGCTAATTTCGAGATAAAACCTAGTATTCTTCAGGGGGATGATCCCTATATTCTTAGGAAAAGATGATGAGAATCCTTATTTTCATATTAGGGACTTTGAGGAAATTTGTGGGGACTAATGAAGTTTTGAAACTTAGAATAAAAGACCTTCAATCCATTGATGAAAGTTTTGAAACTTAAGATGTTCCCCTTCGAGTTTTTTCCTTGAAAGATAAAGCCAAGTTTGTGATGTGGAAGAAGACGAGAAGAAAAATGGTGAAAAAAATAGCTAAACAACCTACCATCCGAATCCATTGAAACATGGCAGTATATGAAGAACTTATTGATCTGCTTTCTGAGTAATATGAAATTCTACCCTAAGCATAAAACTCGGTGACATTGTTAGACAGAAAATTAGTTCCAAGTGTGTAACAAGAGGGAGAGTCTCTTTATAGGTTCTTAGAGATATTCAATGATCTCCTATCCTAGTGTCCTCACCATGGATTTGATAAGATGAAACTTGTAGAGATTATTTATGATGGTTTAGACTATTCGACCAAAGCCATGGTCGAGTCTATGTCTTATTTGGTGAGTTCACTAGTAAAAGTGCTAAGGATGCTTTTACCTTCTTAGGAGTTGTCCTTGAAAAATCCCAACAAAGGTGGGAGTCTTGTGTTGAACCCCCTAAGAGACTCTTGGTCAATAGAAGTGGCACCAATGTGGTAGATACAAGCTTCGGGTCAGATGCTAAGTTTGCTGCTTTGTCTAGAAGGTTAGAAGCTTTGGAATTAAATCAGCCTAAACATAAGTCTCTTGTTGAACCTGATGATAGGATCAGAGCCTCTCAAGTCTCTAGTTGTGGAGTAGAACCTAATATATCATTTTGGGAAGGACAGGTTAGTGAAGAACAAGCCCATGCTATCTATAACAACTCTAGGTTTGAAAACCGTCAGAAGTTTGACCCATACTCAGAGACCTATAACCCTGGTTGGAGGAACCATCCTAATTTCTCTTGGTCTAAGGGCCAGAATCGAGGCCAGTCTAGTAATTCTCAGCCTCCCCCAGGTTTTGGTTATACTAAGAACTCTTCAGGTCAGGTCCAGAACCCATATGAGAATAGAATAACCATCTTAGAGGAATCTCTTAGTATATTAAGAAAGAGCCATGATATGCTATCACAAAGCCAGGAAATGTTAGTAAAGAGCCAGGGTAATTTTCAAGAGGAAACCAAGCAGAATTTTAAGAATAATTCCCAGTCTCTTGCTAAATTAAAACTTCAAGTTGGCCAAATAGCTAAATTTCTTAGTGAGAGAGAAGATGGAAGGTTCCCTAGTCATACTGATCCTAACCCTAAAGGAGAGAAATCGTACAATCATGTGAATTCTATTACAACCCTTAGGAGTGGAAAGAAATTTGACAATAAGGTCGCCATGCCTGAAAGTGAACATGTTGTAGTTCACCCTTCTGAGCCAGAAAATGAGGAGACTGATAGAGTCTCTAAAGAGACCAATGAGGGTCCTCTTGAGCCCGGCTTTGTTCCCAGAGCCCCGTTACCCCAGCTGCTAGTTCCAACTAAGAGGGTGTCCAACTTTAATGATATAATGGAGGTTTTTAAGCAGGTAACTATCAACCTTCCATTATTAGATGCAATTAAGTAGATCCCTTTCCTACATGTGATGTTGAGGAGGTCCCTCAGGAGGACCCCGTTTACCCTTGATTGACCATCAAGGCGATTTGTATGTTGTATATTAGTTTTTGATTTCTCTCTTCACCCAGGTACTACCTTTCCGACCTCTCTATTTACTGATTCCTCATGTTACTTTATTTTTTTGGTATTCCTCTTTCATTAGAAACATTGAGGACAATGTTAGATTTAAGTTTGGGGGTGGGAAGAAACTTTTGTTAGCTTTTAGTTGCAATAAATAAACTCCAGAGCCTAGAAATTTATGGTTATTAAGGTTGGCACTAACGAATCTAAGTGGATGGGAACATCTTGGTTGTAGGAGTTGAGGAACCAATCTGATTAGATGGAAACATCTAGAGAGTTTATTCATAAAAGCACAGAGCTCAGGTGTTAGAATTAAAAAAAAAAAAAAACATGGTAGTTTCGCCATATCTCGTTGAATCCTTTTCACCTTCTGTTTTTATTTTTCTTGTCTTTTAAGTGATTTGGTGGGGCACACGATTCAAGTTGTTACCATTGCTAGGGTGAAATAGATTGATTGGGATACCAAAAGAAAACGAATTGAGACCAGACCAATCAGAATAAATTCAATAAAGTCGACCATTGGTGCCCTTGTATATGCCAGTTGTGTTGACCTAGAGTTAGGATTATCACCCGCTGGTTCCCATGTATTTGCCAGCTGTGTTGATACTAGTCAGACCGGTATCTCAGTCCATTAGGATAAGTTCATCCTAGTAGTGGCCTTCAGACAGATATGGGAAACACCGTTCACCTTAGTCAAACCATCTACGTTTTTCTCTACATCCATCTTCTTAATCTTTCCATGTGATTGGTTGACTCCGGTTATGATGTACAGAAACTATCTGAGTAGAGCTCTGTCACTTATATATGAATTTTAGTATGCTTGAGTGCAAACTCGTGTACAAAAATTGGAATTTCACATCAGGGTACTTCCTCCTATAGTCAATGATTGTATGCCAACCAAGGAGATTCTTTAGTGCCTTCCAAGGTTTTGCGTAGATAGCTAGGGTCTGGAGTATTGGTTTTGTGGGTACACCTCTGGTAAACCCTTCCGAGATTAATTAACTCGGTCATTAGGGCCACCTAGTGAGTTAGGATTTTATTTTCTATATTAGTTTTGCTAGAGGACTAGCAAATAATAAGTTTGGGGGTATTTGATAGACACATTTTTGTGTCTGAATTGTCCTTAGTGTCTCCATTGTTAGTGCTTGATTTTATACTTATTATGGTGTTTTTATGTTTGTGTAGGTGTTTTTGGAGAAATACACTTGTGTGGAAAAAGTTTCTCAAAAAGTGCTATTTGGACCCCCTGGAGAAAAGTACTAAAAGCACCCTCATTTTGGATAAGGGCACCCCCAGGCACCCCTCAAGGCAACTGCTATTCGCACCCCCATCTGTGTTAGGGGGAGGTCATCCCTACCATTCAAATTTTCAGTTTTGGCGGGAAATGGTAGCTGCAGAAGAACAGAATTTTGGGTCGAGATTTAGGGATGTTTTAGAGAGACTCAACGGCTAAAACTCTTCGGGATGACGTGATTGGGCGTATCAGGCTTGGTAAAGGCCTTTGGTTCGATCAATTTTGTCGATAATCGAGAGAAGGAAACAGAGTGCCACGGGTTATGGTTAGTCCATTAGAGTTCTAAGTGTGTGATCGAGAGGTTTTCTTGTACTGCTCCATGTTATACCACTTCTGGATGATGTATCAGCGTGTAGGGAGTGTGTTTGAAGCAAATCAAGGCTCGGAGGAGATTAAAAAGGTTAAGAAAATATTCCCGGAATATTTTCCTTAATGCCGAGTAATGAAGAAATATATGGAGTTATGTAGGAGATTTCTTGTGCATGAGAGACTATATAAGGTGTTGAGGAGTATTAGAGCAGAGGGGGAGGTGATTGGGATCAGTTTAGAACGTCACAGAGCCAAAAATTCAGAGTTGCAGAGAATCGCCATTTTCTGCTGCTGTGAAGACACCAAGAACATACAACGCACAAGAGACATTCGTTTTGCTACAGTGACAACGACAATTAGATATTATCGTTCTCTGTAACAGTTCGGTTTGTAACACATATAATTGCTACAAACACGGTTTTTAATTATTTTCTCCCATTTTCATCATTTGTAAACACTTTGAGCAATGAAATCAACTTTTGAGCGTGTTTCCAACATGATGATGAGCTAATTCTCCCACAACCAAGGCAATGAGGAAGCTATTTACGCATGAATAATTGGTAACTATTTTATTTTCTCTAATTTATAATTTATAATTCACTCAATCACTGCTTTTACGGAGTTTTAGATTGTTTGCGTAATTTTCTTAATTAGTTGTGATTCAATCTGATAGGCTATACTTTGTTTAGTCAATTGATAATCTATGCTTAGGGAGTACAATTGATATTTGAGAATTCGCCTGGTTATTTGTGAGTTAAGAAATAAGGGACTTAAAAGATAATTAGAGTTTTTGGTTATTTACCATCATTCATTCATGTGTAATAGTGGAATCAGTGTCTTGGTTATTTTTAATATCTTGAAATCAATTTTGCATTAAGTTTTCTTTATTGTTAAGTTTTATCAAGTCTAAAATCTATTGCTTTCACAAGTCTCAACGAACTTTTTACTACAACATCATTGAAAATAAACATCAATTTTTGGCACCGCCGACGCGGACTTGTCTGCATGCTAGAGTTTTTAGATTTTTTTTTTTTAGGTTTTTATTTGTTTTTGTTCTTCTTTACGTTTTTGGGTTTTTGTCTTTTCCTTACAGAATTTGGAATTTGGAGCGAAAGAAAATTTTGCCAAAGCTTTTGGTGAATACTTAAAGACTTGGAGTAAAAGGCAAAGCGAAAGGAGCGAAAGAAGAAGATTTTTTTTATTTTATATAAAAAAAAGAGAGACATTTTTATTTTTATTTTTTAGATATTATTTTTAGACTTTCCTTTTCTTTTGCACTTTACTTTTGTACTTTGGACTTTAAACTTTGGGACATTATTTTTAAACCCTACGGAAGGGTAGTTTAAATATAAACTGTGTGCAGAGAAGGACGGCGATTACGATATCGCCTCGGCCCCTTGGGTTCGTACATGACATAGTAGTCGTGGCCCGAGTCGACTACAACGGTTCATCCCCCATCTAGAACGGGAGGTAAGTTTGTCGAAACACTCGCGAATCCCCGTCAATGAGTTCTTTGTATTCCTTCTTTTGCATATATGCCGAGGAATTGAAAATGACTGCTTTAATTTCCTAGTAAAGGGCAAGGACTGTCCATACAAGATAAGGGTTCGGATTTCATCACCGTTCTCTTCTTTCCCGCCATAGGAAAACGACACTTAACGCGAACCTAAGCTTTAAAATTTGGAATAGAACGAAACCGATAGGGTAACGAGCTTAATAGGAAAGTCGTTCGAAAAATATTGGTTACTATTTTAAGCATACTTCGAAGTTCATGATGGTTTCTGTGAGTTGAATGCGTGACTGAGCCGCCTTGTAATGCGGTGAGGCCTTGGGTATCAAAGCTCCACGCAGCTTCCCTCGCCCTATTCAACTTACTTCAACTCGGATTGATTCCAGAGAGGTTTGCTCAGATTGTAACGAGTTCCTTTTTGAAAGATTTGAAGCTGGTCTAGAAACAATCTAAGTGGAGCCATCATGCTTTTTGTTTTCTAGAAATCATTAGGTTTGTTGTGGTGGTGTCAGCCTTGTTTGTGTTTGCATAGAACTTCCTTTCCTTTTAGGATTTTTCTTTTTCTTTTGTTTTTCTAGTGTATGCCCGAGGTTATTAGAGAGCGGGCTTGGAAAAGAGACAATCTAGGTCGATTGATTAGTGAAAAACCTAGTAATTCTTCTTGTGGAAGCGGTGAGCTCGAAGACTCTTCTTTTGAGAGCCCTATTTTTGAAAACTTCGGTTTTGAGAATCTGTCTCTTCGTGAGGAAAGTACCCCTAGTACTTCAGCTCTGCCAGCGATGGCAACTTTGAAAGATTACATGTTCCCAACTTGGACCAACCGAGCTTCGTGCATTAAATTGCCAGCCAATACGGCTAATTTCGAGATAAAACCTAGTATTCTTCAGATAATCCCTATATTCTTAGGAAAAGATGATGAGAACCCTTATTTTCATATTAGGGACTTTGAGGAAATTTGTGGGACAGTTAGAATAAAAGACCTTACTAATGAAGTTTTGAAACTTAAGATGTTCCCCTTTTCCTTGAAAGATAAAGCCAAGACCTGGCTAAACAACCTACCATCTGAATCCATTGAAACATGACAGGAACTTATTGCTGCTATCTATATGAAATTCTACCCTAAGCATAAAAATGCAGCTGTTAGACAGAAAATTAGTTCCAGTGTGTAACAAGAGGGAGAGTCTGTTTATAGGTTTTTAGAGAGATTCAATGATCTCCTATCCCAGTGTCCTCACCATGGATTTGATAAGATGAAACTTGTAGAGATTATTTATGATGGTTTAGACTATTCGAACAAAGCCATGGTCGAGTCTATGTGCGCTGGTGAGTTCACTAGTAAAAGTGCCGAGGATGCTTTTACCTTCTTAGGAGTTGTCACTGAAAAATCCCAACAGTGCGAGTCTTGTGTTGAACCCCCTAAGAGACTCTTGGCTAATAGAAGTGGCACCAATGTGGTAGATACAAGCTTCGGGTCAGATGCTAAGTTTGTTGCTTTGTCTAGAAGGTTAGAAGCTTTGGAATTAAAACAGCCTAAACATAAGTCTCTTGTTGAACCTGATGATATGATCAGAGCCTCTCAAGTCTCTAGTTGTGGAGTAGAACCTAATATATCATTTTGGGAAGGACAGGTTAGTGAAGAACAAGCCCATGTTGTCTATAACAACTCTAGGTTTGAAAACCGTCAGAAGTTTGACCCATACTCGGGAGACCTATAACCCTGGTTGGAGGAACCATCCTAATTTCTCTTGGTCTAAGGGCCAGAATCAAGGCCAGTCTAGTAATTCTCAGCCTCCCCCAGGTTTTGGTTATACTAAGAACTCTTCAGGTCAGGTCCAGAACCCATATGAGAATAGAATAACCAGCTTAGAGGAATCTCTTAGTATATTAAGAAAGAGCCAGGATATGCTATCACAAAGCCAGGAAATGTTAGTAAAGAGCCAGGGTAATTTTCAAGAGGAAACCAAGCAGAATTTTAAGAATAATTCCCATTCTCTTGCTAAATTAAAACTTCAGGTCCCGAGGTTATGATGTGATAAATAATTGCGAGATTGAAGTAGGAGGATGGAATGGGTTTCTCTTAGTCATATACGAGGAATGGATGTTGTGTTGCTTTGCCAAGAGATGGTGCTACTCCTTGATTGACCATTCAACCCTAGGATGAAGTTGGAGTATGAGACCAAAATTTGTCAAGTTTGTGGTCTTGGTGTTGTATGTAGTTGCGAATTCTATTACAATTAGTTTTTGAGATTTCATCAGAATTAGTAATTATTGTTTGTGATTCACAATTAATATTGTCAACTTGTTAGGTTTCAGGAATCCAAATTTGTGATCTCTATATATTGGAGGTTTTATGTGTGGTTAGTGCTTGTAGTGGTCACAAGTGAGTCATAACTTTTTGTTAAAACGTCCTTCCATTCGTTTGCATTGATAGTCTTATTCATAAAACTTAATGCTCTTAGGGAGTTAAACTTAATTGTGTTGGCCGAAGAAAATAGCTTTTAATGTGGTTGTGATAAATTTCTTTCAAGATATCCTAGGATGGTCAAATACCAAATTCTAATCATTGATGAAAATACATGTTTGTGAATGATACTATCCTTGGAAGTATTTACTTTGCTTTCAACTACTTTTATTTCTTAAACAACAAACATACCTCCTTAGAAACTAAAATTTACATCCTAACTTCCGTAAAAGTGGAGTGATCAAAAAAGGAGTAAAGGCACAACGGACGAGCACGAGGAGGAAAAGAGAATTTGACCCCTCTACACTTTTGAGATAAAGCGGGGTTGCCCAGAGAATTACCAAATTCCATGGCATGTTGTAGACTTCACCCTTCGAGCTTCCGGCAAATGTTGAGGCGGATGGTGCAATGTTGAAATTTCCGTTTCTCTTTGAAACCGGTGCTAGTTGGTTGGTTACCTCCGATAGAGTCTCTAAAGCATCAAAGGCTACTCCATGAAAGAAATTTGTGGGATGAAGCAAAACGTGGGGTCCTCTTGACCAGGACTCAAATCAGTGATAGGAATCTTATTGACGCTGCGGGTGGTGGTGCACTAGTTAGCACGGTGGCACAAGCTAGAGTTGATTGAAAACATGGCAGTTCAACGGATGTGATTAGAAGGGTGAGTGAAGTGAGCGAGGTGGAGAGACAAATGGGTAACATGACAATGTTGCAACAAATGATACCAACTTCTCCTCGATCTTATAGGTTTTATAGATCCCTACTCAAACACTTACAATCGGATAATTATCAACCTTTTCCATTATTTAGACCTATATCCTTTGACAAGAGACTAAGAGTCTTTGATAAGGAGTTGCAAACACAAATGGGCTCCATGGCGGTTGATATCAACAATTTGAAGTTGCCAAATTTGGAGGGAGAAAAGAGAGAGAAGATGGAAGGAGGATCCTAACAAAGGCTCTAATGAAGTGAGTGAAATCGTCCACTTAATCATGTAAATTCTATTACAACCCTTACTTGGAGGGAAAGAAATTTGACAATAAGGTCGCCAATGCCCAGTGGGTATTGTTGAAAGTGAACTCGAAAACTAAAATGAGGAGATACGTTTCAACAGACGAGAGTCTCGATGTACTCTTGTTTCTCCAAAGAGACCAATGATGCTTTGGGGTCCTCTTGAAGCCCGGCTTTGTTGACCATAGGATGGACAAGAGGGAGTCAACTTTAATGATATAATGATGGGTTTTTAAGCAGGTAATTATCAACCTTCAAAGAAATCATTGGAGAATTAAGAAGATGCAATGCACGGTTGGAGGGTTTGTATTGATTATAGAAAAATTGAATCGATCCTTTTGTGATGTTGATGGGAGGTTAGGAGGACCGGAGGACCCCTTATGTTTTGATTTCATTCTTTTGACCTTTTGGCGATCCTTGAACGATTGTTGAAACAAATCTTGTTGCTAAATTGGGAGAAGTGCCATTTCAGTTTTTGATTTCATATAATATCTCTTCACCCATGTAACCCCTCCAGTACTACCTTTCCGACTTCTCTATTTACTGATTCCTCATGTTACTTTCTTTTTTTGGTATTGCTCTTTCATTAGAAACATTGAGGAAAATGTTAGATTTAAGTTTGGGGGTGGGGAAGAAACTTTTTGTTAGATTTTAGTTGCGTGAAAGTTTGATAAATAAACTCCATGTGTCTACCTTTCTTTGAGAGCCTAGAAACTTTCTTGTCTTTTTTGGTATTGCTCTTTTTATGAAAATGTTATTTAAGTTTGGGGTGGGGAAGAAACTTTTTGTTAGGCACTAGAAATTTAATTAAGGTTGGCACTAATCTAAGTGGATGGGAACATCTTGGTTGTAGGAGTTGAGGAACCAATCTGATTAGATGGAAACATCTAAAGAGTCTATTCATAAAAGCACAGAGCTCAGGTGTTAGAATTAAAAAAAAAAAAACATGGTAGTTTCGCCATATCTCGTTGAATCCTTTTCACCATATAGCATTTATGTGTTTTAGTTTGTTTTATGTTTTTATTTTTCTTGTCTTTTAAGTGATTTGGTGGGGCACACGATTCAAGTTGTCATTGCTAGGGTGAAAAAGATTGATTGGGATACCAAAACAAAAAGAATTGAGACCAGACCAATCGGAATAAATTCAATAAAGTCGTTGGTGCCCTTGACTTTTATATGATTAAAATACCAATTCCGGTTGTGTTGACCTAGAGTTAGGATTATCACCCGTAGAAAATTGAAATTATTTTGACGGATTGGTTCCCTTGTATTGCCCATATGTTGATATTAGTGCGGGATAGCTACTGGGTATCTCGGTCCATTAGGATATGTTCATCCTAGTAACCGTTCACCTTAGTCAAACCATCTACGTTTTTCTCTACATCCATCTTCTTAATCTTTCCATGTGATTGGTTGACTGGCACAAGCGGTTAATGATGTCCGAAGCGGGTGGAAACTATACGAGTAGGATCTTTCCAAATCACTTATATATGAATTTTAGTATGCTTGAGTGCAAACTCGTGTACAACAATTGGAATTTCTAAGAGTGCATCAGGGTACTTCCTCCTATAGTCACCTATTGATTGTATGCCAACCAAAGAGATTCTTTAGTTCCTTCCAAGGTTCTGCGTAGATAGCTAGGGTCTGGAGTATTGGTTTTGTGGGTACGCCTCTGGTAAACCCTCCCGAGATTAACTTGGTCACTAAGGCCACCTAGTGAGTTAGGATTTTATTTTCTATATTAGTTTTGCTAGAGGACTAGCAAATAATAAGTTTGGGGGTATTTGATAGACACATTTTTGTGTCTGAATTGTGTCTGAATTGTCCTTAGTGTTTCCATTGTTAGTGCTTGATTTTATACTTATTATGGTGTTTTTATGTTTGTGTAGGTGTTTTTGGAGAAATACACTTGTGTGGAAAAAGTTTCTCAAAAAGTGCTATTTGGACCCCCTGGAGAAAAGTACTAAAAGCACCCTCATTTTGGATAAGGGCACAACCAGGCACCCCACAAGGCAACTGCTATTCGCACCCCGTCTCTGTTAGGGGGAGGTCATCCCTACCATTCAAATTTTCAGTTTTGGAGGGAAATGGTAGCTGCAGAAGAACAAAATTTTGGGTCGAGATTTAGGGATGTTTTAGAGAGACTCAAAGGCTAAAACTCTTCGGGATGACGTGATTGGGAGTATCAGGCTTGGTAAAGGCCTTTGGTTCGACTGAATTTTGTCAGATAATCCGAGAGAAGGAAACAGAGTGCCACGGTTTATAATTAGTCCATTCCGAGTTCTAAGTGTGTGATCGAGAGGTTTTCTTGTGCCTGCTCCATGTTATACCACTTCTGGATGATGTATCAGCGTGTAGGGAGTGTGTTTGAAGCAAATCAAGGCTCGGAGGAGATTTAAAAGGTTAAGAAAATATTCCCGGAATATTTTCCTTAATGCCGAGTAATGAAGAAATATATGGAGTTATGTAGGAGATTTCTTGTGCATGAGAGGCTATATAAGGTGTTGAGGAGTATTAGAGCGGAGGGGGAGGTGATTGGGAGCAGTTTAGAACGTCACAGAGCCAAAAATTCAGAGTTGCAGAGAATCGCCATTTTCTGCTGCTGTGAAGAACACCAAGAACATACAACGCACAAGAGACATTCGTTTTGCTACAGTGACAACGACAGTTAGATATTATCGTTCTCTGTAACAGTTCGGTTTGTAACACATATAATTGCTACAAACCCGATTTTTAATTATTTTCTCCCATTTTCATCATTTGTAAACACTTTGAGCAATGAAATCAACTTTTGAGCGTGTTTCCAACATGATGATGACTATTTCTCCGACAATCAAGGCAATGAGGAAGCTATTTACGCATGAATAATTGGTAACTATTTTATTTTCTCTAATTTATAATTTATAATTCACTCGATCACTGCTTTTGCGGATTTTTAGATTGTTTGCGTAATTTTCTTAATTAGTTGTGATTGTGATAGGTTATACTTTGTTTAGTCAATTGATAATCTATGCTTAGGGAGTACAATTGATATTAGAGAATTTGCCTGATTATTTGTGAGTTAATAAATAAGGGACTTAAAAGATAATTAGAGTTTTGGGTTATTTACCATCATTCATTCATGTGTAATAGTGGAATCGGTGTCTTGGTTATTTTTAATATCTTGAAATCAATTTTGCATTAAGTTTTCTTTATTGTTAAGTTTTATCAAGTCTAAAATCTATTGCTTTCACAAGTCTCAACGAAATTTTTACTACAACAAACATCAATATTGACTGACGGTTACACGAATTCACTTCCCTCATCATGGAAGTAACGTCTGATGGTTACACGTTACTCTATTCTTCTACCACTCAATCGTTTCCAATTCCTACGAGACCATGGTACGTTTCAATATGACTTGTATAAATAGGCTTCACCTATTTTCACCAAACAACAAGTTTGGGTCGGCAACAATACAGTATCTAGAAATCACCTGGTAGATTTCCATTCAGCTAACCAGCCCTACTTCCTATACAAGTCATAAAACAAACCGCACCTTCAGAATCAACTATTCTGGTCTCAACACTCTCTTCGCTTCCCTCCCTAAGACCAACCCTTCTCCTTCACTTTGTGACCGAAGCAAGCATGGAACGGTCATTTCTTGGTTTAGGCCAGGATTGTATAGATTGATCTCTCGAATCAAAAGTACTCCTGTGTAGTACATTATTTAGGGTTTAGATTCGTTTCTTATCCACACAACCAAATTACCAAAATCAGCAAAAACGGTTTTCACCCTCAAACAATTGGCGACCACAGTGGGAGATTAATCTCTTGGTTGCAAATTCAACTCTCAATTCCATCATCCTTCCAGTAAGTGCAATGCTTCGATGCACATCGTCCAAGAAAAGATGGATTCAGGAGAATTACGTCTGGGGACTAGAGATTCTCCGCCGTACCGCGGATCGACATAAAGATATTTAACAGACAATAGTGAATGATTGGGGACTTCTCGCGGAAAGGAGGGCATAACATAAAGACTCGGATTTACTCCCTGAAGATTCAGTTTTGGTGAAAGACCTAAAGTGAGTAAGTTTTGTCAGACAATGTTTACACGATCTATTGCTTGGGTTTTCACATTTTAATGGAAGACGATAAACCAATCATCCCAAGATTTCATATATTTCCTTTTCACATGCTGCATTCTCAGTTCCACAATTTTCCCAAATGACTTTGCTACCTAATTCACAATCCAGATTTTGACATATTGATTGATCAAAGGGCGATTATTCCAAAATAACCCAAAAACTCTTATAAGAAACAATCATCTATCAATCCAAAAACCAGAAAACCAAACCATAAACTAGGTGTTTCTTTTTCCTTTAAAAAAAAATCTAAGAAAAGGAAGTTCATAAAATAAAAGCATTCAAGGAAAATCGCCTAACAACGACTTGTTCTTCTTGGAGAAAATATCCTTCATGCTTTTAAGAGCTGCTTGTTTCAGCTTCAACTCCTGGGATAACTTCTCGACTTCTGCCTCCTGTTGATTAATCAAATCCGCGGAAGGACCATCAACCTCTTCAACCTGCAGCCTTTGGATCTTGGAAAATTCCTCACAGAACCAGGAGGCGTTAAACTCAAAGTTTACACAAATATCCCGGTGGAAATTCTAGCTTGAGATTACATCTCTAGAAACAGTGTGACCAGTCACGTTGCACATATCATGAATTGAAGATAATGTTTCTTCCACTCGCTTAACCAACGCAAACCAGCTGGTGATCTTTTTAGTTGTTGCGATATGACCATATCTTTCCCATATTCTGGTATACAACTCCGCATACTTAGATGGTATACTGAAGCCTCCGATCATCACATGATCTTCATGAGGAGTCAAAAATGGAGGGTCCAAAGTGGCGCCTGCAACAGATTCCGCGACCAGTAGGGATTCCTTGGCAACAATCGCACCTGCAACCATGGGAGCGTTTTCCGTCATCTGAAACACATCAGCATCTTCACGACGATCAATCTTCATCTCCGGGTTGCTAGCAGGTACGACTTCCATGATCGGAGACAAAACCACATCTTCATCGTGACGAATCTCCATCTCAGGGTTATCTTCGATGGATTCTACCTGTAATAACACCGATTCAGTATTTATTCCGAATAAATAAATAGCCTAAAAGAAAAGGGGGTGTGAAAAACTCACCGACTCATTTGTGGGCCCACTGGAAGAAGACTCGCTATTGTATTCAGAAGTGCTCCTCTCGCCACCGGATCTCGAACTTTCTTCCTCCTCGGATTCTTCTTCAATAGATTCAGTCTTGTCGTCTCCTTCCTCAAGAGGCGCCGTCTTTTGGCCGTGGGCAAGTCTGGCAAAGATATTCGAGTTTTCAAGACCCTGAGACAAAAAAAGAGAGGAGTCAATGATTAAATGGAAAAATTTGTGTAATTCAGCCAAGTCAGTGAGGGAACCATACACACCTGTGTGTTGAAAGAACTGAAAGTCACAAGAGTCGTCGAATCCGATTGAAAGCCACCTGCATGATTTTTCGACCTTTGTTCCTTTTTCTGGGGATTGTCTACATCCGGGCTAGAGGATTTTGCTTGCCCGAAGGAAGCTGTTTCAACAATTTATGCTTTGCTAGAACCACAAAGGAAGGTTTTCCACGTGGCTTTGTCACAACATCCTGCACGAACAGGTGAATGGCGAGGAACTCATCTTTCCAGAAGATGTTATATTTGGGAGTCGTCACAGGTTTTCATTCTGAGAGAAAGAAGGGAAGACTTTTATCCGGTGCAAAGACGTTGTAATCAAGAATAACGGGTAACGATTCATCTGGAGCTGTCAAGCGAGCGACGGAATGGGACTCCCTAATAAAAGCCCATATGTCGAGCAGCCCTGTCAATGTTGTAAGAAACTACTCCACAAGATCCTCTGAAAAAAGATGGTACATACCCAGATATGCAGCTTCGCAAGAACACAATTTCTCCAATACTCATATTCTCGTCAGCAGAATGCAATATCATGTTTGGTGCGGAAGCAAAAGTGTTTGGTTGAACTATGGAGGTGTGGACCGGAGCCCAGGGAATAAAGTTAACTGCATGCGCGTTGTCAAGAAAATCAATGAGCTTTGAGCCAGGCCTTGGACGCCTATCCAACCAACGGAGTATCCTGGAGCCGCCATACGTATCAGGAAATGAGGTTTTCGGGTTAGGAGCGTAATTTTTGAAATACTCCCACAACCATGATTGGAGAAAGGCGACATGGATATACGAGTCTAATTTCATATACCCATTAGAGACGTACATGTCTTCTACTAAGTGATCCAGATGGGTGTACAAAGAGCCAATAAACAAACTGTCAATGGGAAGAGCAACGCCTTTCGCTACTTTGATAGCAAATTTGATGAGCTTCTGCCTTATCTCCTTCTTGCCAGAGCCATCATCAAAAACGTCTCTGGATAGCCACAGAATTAAAAATGCAGTAACATGGAGTGTATCATCCAGCACTTGATCTGACTCCGGCTCATTAGGGAACCACTCAGATACCCACCGGTTATAGAAGCACCTTTCCTCATAATTCTTTCGAAGATATCATGTTGCTTTCGTGACCAAGGCGGCGTGTATTTCTTCTTCTTCCTCAGACAAGACAACGTTGAGTTTACCAATTATTGGAAGACTCAACATAACGTCTACGCTTTCCAAAGAAATAGTCATCTCACCCATCTACATATAGCCATGTGAGTTTCCGGACACCATTTGGAGATGAAAGTAATCAAGCCTGCAGGGTCTTTCCTGATTTGAAGTGTTGAAGAAGCCATGACAGCATTCTTGATTTGCGCCCCAGTCAGATTAGCTCTTAAATGGTCTCGGCTCGTCATAAACTTCATCCATTTGTCATAAGAGCGCAATGGACTATGACAGATTTTGAAGTCTATGGGAGAAGCCAGATACTCTTTCTTCTGAAGACAAAACCTCATTATACGCCCTGGATTGACTGATTGAACTTCTTCATCATTCTCCGAATCAGTCAGAAGAGTTGCCACGAATTTGGGATGAGTCCTTGTAACCGTAGCAGACTTCGTAAAGAACTCATCATTTGTGTTCAGCTTGGAGTTGTTAGCACTTCTCAATGCGGCGACAGAACTGCTTTCAGGTGACATCTTAACAAAATTCCTTATGCTTTTAAGGTAACTACAACAAAGCAAAACAAAAGTTACTACTTTGAAGAAAACCATACATGGAGATTTTGCCAGAATCTGGGTACAATAATCAAGAGACAACAACGAATTTTCTACGGGAAAATTTTCCTTTGGCCACATGTCATGGAACTCACGGCTAAAAGGAATGGGGATTGATGCCTACTCAACGGGATACATGTGATGTCGCGGGGGATACACTCTTGGCCGAAACTAGACAATGCCGCGGGGAACATGTAAAGTCGTGGGAAGCATACCCTCAGCCAAATTACGCTTGGCCACGGGAATTGTTCTCATGGACAAAAAGAAACCCTACATCTAGGTTTTTGATGGAGAAAAGAACAAACGAATTCGTCCGCCCATACATGCTTACCTAACACAATATGGTTTCGTTGCTGTGGCTAACGCTACTACAATACTACTAGCAAAGAGGAATCATTCATATTGAAGAATTTTTTACAAGTTCATGGAGGTCATGCCTATGGCTAGGTTTTACACCAACACGGAAGAGTAGACAATGGAATAAATATTGGAATAATACCCGGAATATGCTCGTCTGCTTTATTGCTACCACTCCGCCGCTAGCACCAAGATGTGGAAACAAGGCCAATAATATGAGGTAAGGAGGATAGGTGGCGCCTTTTATTGGCATAACACTTATTGGAGTTCGAATGGAGGAAGGTTTCTTGTTTTGGGCTATACGGAAAGAGGCAACCGGACCCATGCTGGCAAAGCTCCATGACGCCAACAGGCCGCGGCCAAGCTAGCGCTAACAGCCCGCATCCCAGCCAGCGCTACACCTAAGCCAGCGCCAACATACCACTCCCAGTGCCAACAGTCAACGCCCTAACCAACAACATTATCGATCATGCCCTAGCCAACCAAAGCGATGCCATCTTAACCGTTCAAAGCAGCACCATCTCCACCAGCCCAGGAAGCGCCATCTTGGCCATTCAAAGCAGCTCCACCCACCGTTCCACGAATCAAGAGCCATGCCATCTTTGCTTCTCCGTAATCTAGCCAGTCAAGTGTCATCCACCGCTTCACGGACCTAGCCAACAGCACCGCTCAGCGCTGCTCCGCGAATCTAGCCAGCATCACCATTCCATGAATGTAGCCAAGCAAACAATGCCATCTACCTTTCCTAGCCAACCAGCGCCCGTTCCGTGGACCAAGTTGCAATGTCACCTCTGCCGATCAATATCCAAAGTTTCAGCGCCGACGCTAACATCCTATGGCCAAGTCAGAATTACGCAGAGCCGCCAACACAAGGATCATTGACTCCTCACGCCCTCCGCCAAAGGTTAGTTGAATTTCCTCGGCAATCTCTTCACGTCTTGTCCTTTCGATTTTACTCTTGTCTGTCACCATCTCATGCTTACCATGACAACGTCATTTGTTACGTGCTAAGCGGGGACTTAATGTTGATGGTGGTTTTTAGCTTAGGGTTGAATTCGTAAAACCTTACATCTGATGTGACGTCACTATGTAAAGTAAACGGTGCCGTGAGTGATAACCTCTCCACCGGCATAATTATTGAGCCGTTCAATAAACTTACATGAAATTTATCCAGACTAGCGAATGTAGCAACCATACCAGATGTTCTGTAAATTTCGGCGCCTCGCCTATATTCACTTAATATAAGTTCCTTTGAATGCCTTCTATGCTATGTTATCCGGCTAAACCCTTAATGTTGATATGGCATGACGATTTGTGTTCACTCGCAACAGAGTAGCACGAATTTCCAAGTATCAAGGATAAGGTCTTTGCATAAGGTATTCAATCAGAAAAAGCATGCTGCTCTCTGGCAATGAACTTAAAAGAACTCTATGTCAACACATAGAATTCAATCAATTGACTTGACTAACTTGCAGAAGTTAGGGTTTTGCGCCTCGCGCAGTATATCAGACCTTGCTTGTCGATATTAAACTTAGGAAAACTAGGTAATTAATCCGCCATGGATTAGCAGGTGAAAAACCTTGCTCAGAATCAGAAAACAGGGATACGCAGCAGCAAAGGGAGGCGTGGCCATGCCTTAGGCCAACTGGCGCCACTTGCCATTGACCAAGCCCCTTCCTAAACCGGCCCTATTTCTCTCGACCAATCGTGTCGCGTCAAATTATCCACGCGCACATAAGTTGTGGTTGGGCCCATACTTGCCGGCCCCACTTGCCATCGACCAATCAGGTCACTCTAAAGCCGCCATACTCTCACCAAAAGTGTAGCCATGCCCATGCTTGGCTGACCCTCTTTTAATCGACCAATCAGGTCGCTTTAAAGCCGCCACACTCTCACCAAAAGTGTAGCCGCGCCTTATGTTTGGTTGTACCCTTTTCTTGGCCAATTAAGTCGCTCTAAATTTGCCACCACACATTAAAGGCCAAACGCACCCTGCCGCACCACCATACTAACTGGCAATCCAAACACGTCTTAACACAACAACATATTGATCGGCATACCAACATGCCACTCTGCCGCGGTAGCATGCCACTTTAGCCTTGGCCACGCCGCCAAGCCCTAATTCTTACTACGACGCCAAATCCTAGCCTTGGCCACGCCGCCAACCGTTAATTCTTACCACTGTGCCAAATCCTATCCTTGGCCATGCCGCTAAGCCCTAATTTTGGCCACGGAGTCAAACCATAGCTTTGGCCATGCCACAAAGCCACTGGCATGCTGCCATGCCACAACGCCACTGGCATGCCGCCATGCCACGACTACTAGCATGTCGCTATGCCGGGGCTACTCCATTAGCGTGTTGCTATGACATGGCTCCACCAGGCGCTACTATGCCAATGGCGCCACTTCGCTATACAACAAGATGCGGCCATAATCAATGTCCACTCTTCCTCATGAGATGCAATCTCACCCATCCAAGTCCGCCACTGAACTGACGGACTTGCGGCAAGTCCCAGGCAACCCGCTACGCCACAACTACGCCAGGCGCCACTATGCTAATTGAAAAAGCGGGGGTCTAACAACCACACCCAATATTTCGCTTAGCAATCTGTATGGACAAACTCCAATATACTTTCTAGAGAATCAACTAGACAGTCAAACTCAATCTAGATAAAAGTATATCAACGAGTTTATATCTCAATCTCTCAATTTGATCTTTACTCAAGCAAATAGAAATATGCGAGTCTTTATCAAAGAGAGATAACTTGGATGGTACCAAAGACCAATATCCAAGTGTTAACAATTTAAATCAACAACTAAAAGTTCGGATATTCTAATTGATTGAACAATGCACAACCTGTGATATTTCAATTATATAAACAAATATAATGCGGAATAGAAATAATATAGACACCAGAATTTTGTTAACGAGGAAACCGCAAATGCAGAAAAACCCCGGGACCTAGTCCAGATTGAACACACACTGTATTAAGCCGCTACAGACTCTAGCATACTCTAAATTAACTTCGGTCTGAACTGTAGTTGAACCCCAATCAATCTCTTAATGATCCAAGGTACAGTTATCCTCCTATGCCTCTGATACCAGCAGGATGCTACGTACTTGATTCCCTTAGATGATCTCACCCACAACTAAGAGTTGCTACGACCCAAAGTCGAAGACTTTAATAAACAAATCCGTATCACACAGAAAAGTCTATAGTAATAAATAAATCTGTCTCCCACAAATCTGTATCAAGGTGAACATGAACCAATCAATAACCCGGACTTATATTCCCAAAGAACAACCTAGTATTATTGATCACCTCACAATAATCTTAATCAACTCAGCGAAAAAAGATATTGTGGAATCACAAACTATGAGACGAAGTGTTTGTGATTTCTTTTCTATCTTGCCTATCGGAGATATAAATATCAAGCCAATTATTTTAATTGTACTCGTACGATAGAAACAACAAGATCATATCACACAACTACAAGAAAAGTAGTATCGGTCTGGCTTCACAATCCCAATGAAGTCTTTAAGTCGTTAACCTGGTTTTAGAAGAAGAAAACCAAAGGTTAAAGGATAATCGACTCTAGCTTAGCAAACTAGTATCACACGTAAAGTGTGGGCATTAGGATTCCTAGTTGCTAGAGTTCTCCCTTATATAGTCTTTCAATTCATGGTTTGCAATCAATGTTAGCTTAGTAACAAAGCATTCAATATTCACCGTTAGATGAAAACCTTATTAGATTCAAGATAATATTTCTCAACCGTTGGATCGAAAACTTAGCTTGTTACACACAAACGAAATGTTCAATTTTGGGTTTATAAACCGTACCCAAACATTAACATTTGTTGGTTCAACAATAGTCAAACAAATGGTTAGCCATATGAACACTCTCATATCAACCATATTCTTCTTCACCATAACTAGTTCAAATGACTCAAATGAGCTAGTTAGAGAGTTGTTCAATTGCTAAGATCTTATGTAACTACACAAGACACAATCGAAGCAAAAATGGTTTGATTCAATCGAATCGGTTCATGAACTTTATATCCATAGTTTGCAAAAGCATTCCTTAGTTTATATAAACATTAGTTCAAGAACAACCGGTTTTAGATATAACCTTATCAAGTTCGCGGACTGTGTTTGCGGACTTAATCTCATGGAAAGAGTACACAAACTCCAGCAGAAATTTTCGGGTGAGAACTTCTGTCAGTTCGCAGACTGAGTTCGCGGACTTGGCTTGCGCCACTTCCATTTCTCTTGATCAACAAAGTTCGCAAACTTTGGTTCAAGGAATAAGGACTTATACATATATGTATTTCCACAACAATGCTTATATCCTACTAATGGTTATGTATAAACTCTCATTTCAATCATTGAAACATTCTCAGAGAACGTTATATAGCCGTTGTTCACATACCATTTTTCGTCAGAGCAATTTCCTTAGTGATTGAAACATATCATGACTTTCATCACTAGGTAAAGATGAATTCTGTTAAATCAAAAGCTTACCAACACATATTTCGAGAAATAGATAGGTGAGTTAAACTCGGCTTGAAAAGCAAATGTGTATAATGAAAGTCTATACGTCTAAACGACTTTTGTCTCAAGAGTAGGAGATAGAGTAAATATACTTTTGAGTGACAGATAAGTTCAAGTCTCCATATATATTTTAGTCGATGAAGTTCCACCGGTTCCTCGAGTAGTCCTTCGTCTTGTATGATGATTGCCATGGAGTTCTTGAGCTCAACTAAACTTTCTATCCTAGTCCAAGACCTTTAGCTACATATGCTAGAAATCAAGACTTATAGTTTTGATCACTAACATTGACAAACATGCTTGAGATAGCAACGCATGCGAGTTCGACCGAGCAATGCTCTAACAATCTCTCCCTTTGTCAATTTTAGTGGCAAAACTATTAATACATATGGAATACAAAAAATAAATAAATTAACTTTTGTAGCTCCTATTCCACATGTCTAATCTTCAACATTACTCAAAATCTTCGTCACTTCCAAGTACTCCAATGATCCCAAATGTTGTAAGTTTAGCATCATCGTTGTTGAAAATCCGTAGCTATAACAATAAGAAACAAGAGTTCTCAATCATTGTTATACAGTGTTATAGTATCATTACACGGAGTCAAAGTTCAATTGTATCACAACTTCAACAACAATACTATGGTGATATGTATCACTCCCCCTTAGTCAATACTCCATCTCACATGGAAACCACTCCCCCTTACATAATGATCCGAAAACCATATGTATTTGTAGTGTGAACTACATATTAATTCTCCCCCTTTTTGTCAATAAAATTGGCAAATGTACAAGAACGGGATCCTAATGAAATTTCCGAAAGAGACATTTCATGACCAAAAGAAAGAAACACACATCATCTTATTTAGATGCAATCATAAAGCAGAAGCTAAATGCATTCATCAAGGAGTTTAAAGATACAAGATAACCCCTATAATATTCCACAACCGCACTCCCCACAAAGATATGGCAATTAAGCGCAAGTTCAAAAATAACTCTCCCCCATAATATGTCATTCCCGAAAGAACAACAAGAGCGACCTTAATTTCGAAAGAAAATAATGATTTCTTTGGACATAACAAATCTCATACAAGTATGAATTTGAATCCAAAATACTCAATTAAATTAACCACAAGAGAACCTATGATTATTTTAATCGAAATATACAATCAAACTAATCACAAAGAGTAATCAATTTAATTGGCCATACTCACATAAGAGAATCTATGGAGCAATGACTAAGTTAATTATGAAAATAACCAACCCAATCAAAAGTGCTCAGACATAAGAAAAACTTATGGAGTCATAACTAAATAACCAAACAAGATGATTAATTTAGTTCAATATGCTCATCATAAAGTACCTTATGGAACAACAACAAAGCTAATCATGAAAATAATCAACTTAGTTGTTATAGTGCTCAACATAAGACACATTACGGAGCCTCGCCGTAATACACAAAAAATATGGATCAGGGAATATCAATTACTGCGGAATACACAAGGATTCATTCTATTTTCCATCACAATTTGCACCATGACATACAATAGACATAATCCTTGAAAAACAAAAGATTTTAACCTATCTTCCATCAATAATTGACAATATAGGCTTAACTTTTGTATTTGTCAAAAGTCCATTCATTCCTTTATCAATATAAGAATATCGACTTACGAAAGACTTTACTTTTGACAAGATATGGGACAATCATAGTTCACGGACGCAAACACACATATCCCATAAATAATTGCAATATATAAAACCATAAAGATTAATACTGCAAAAATCATCTTCCAAACAAGTTTAGAATTTAAACCAATAAATCTAAAAACATGAAGATGAGAATGTTGGACATAGCTATGTGTAATCACAATAATGGCTATTCCAAACTCTAGTTATTCTTCTAACAAAAACAGAAAAATAGAAGATTTACTAGACAAAACTAAAAAAACAGACTTTTATGCCAATGCCGAACACGAACTGAAGTCATATAGATGGTTCTGGATCCTCATGAGTCTTGAGGTTTTCAAGCTTGTGAACGACAACATCTACTGCAGCTTTAGAAGAAGTATCTTCATTAAGAAGGTATTTAACTAGTGCTTTTATGAGACCAAGGTCAACAGTAACCTTTTCCAACTCAGTTATTAACACAGTAAGACCCTTCAAAGTATCAACAAGCTTTAGTTTTTCTTCCTCATAATATTTAAGAAAGTCATGAACCACTTCAGCAGAGATCATCATCTCCTCTTTCTCGACATCCTCATGTGTATAGGCAAAGTAACATGAGGCATTGGGATGATCATCTTCAACAAGAGTTCTTCTCTTCCTCCATTTGGACTCAAAACCAATACCTTTAGCAAGAAAGCCTCTAGTGAAACCAAAAGTTGGTGAAGAGGAAGTCATTCTTGACAGAAACACAATAACCTAGAGTATGCAAACGTGACTCAAAGGTTTGGTATTTAAAGGTTTCTTAGGGAATAAGATTTCTAGGGTTATCAAACTGTTGACTCATGATGGTAACGCGTGTACACATACGAATACAACCTGACCCAAAGAAAAGTTTAACACAGAAAATCCCCGCCCCCCCCTTTTTTTTTTTAAAAAAAAAAAAAAAAAAAACTGATTCAAAATACTTAAGCAACCTTTTCTGCAGACTAGTAGTTTAGCTATAGACAACAAGAAAATAGCTTCACTAAACAGAAGTAGTATGCTAACAGTATACCTGAAAAATGACACATCTTACTCAACAGGATTTTTATGTGTAAGTTTTTAATCCTTATGATTAATTAGCACAAGTATGAGCTCTGAGCTCATTAAAAGAACTGTGTTTATGATCAAGTCTCTTTTTCCTTATGAATCTAGAGAGAGATCTCTTTTTAGGTGACAAATTATCATAAAACTTACTGTCATCAAAATATGAGACATAGTTAGAGTTCTTACCAGAAGAATTTTGACTTGAGGAGGAAGACAACCTGTCGACGATTTCTTTATATTCTTCAATTATCTCCATCAGGTTATTTCTCACATCATCAATTTTCCTTCTTTCTTCTGGGATTTCATTCACATCAAGGGTAAAGTTGTTACCAGAGGAATTAACTTGATCTTCTCTCGGGTGATTCTTGTTAAGACTTCTATTCTGCTTTAGGACATTTGAGGAACTCATTGAACTGACTTTCCTGGCAACATACACAGGGTAAGTACGAAAACCAACTGGTTTAGACATACGAATGTCAGTTACACCTTTGAGAATCAAATCTAAGGTGTGTTGAAGTTGAAGTTGAACCAAGGAGGTTTTATTCAACATAGAGTTTCTCTTTTGTTTAGCAGAGCCTTTTGCATCGCAAAAGAGGCATATTTTATGATCACAGAAGTGATTAGACAAAGTAGTCTTAACAACCTTGTTAGGAGATTTCTTCCTTCCATGTGATGTGGAACACCCTTGGTCAACGGGAAAATCAGACACATTCTTTTTGCCAGGAAGGGATTCCGATTTTACTTATGGAGAAACGTTTTTAGTCGTAGAAGAAGTACTTGGTATATTAGACTGCTTAGAGCATCCTTGAATAGAGAGTTTCTTCAAGCGATGTTCTATTTCCGCGGCATCCTTTTTGAGGCTTGCCTCGAGAACCATACGGTAGGAGTGATCCTCAGTATTTTCTTCGAAATTGCAGTCCCTTATTACACCAAGAAGATTATTGACATGATATTTTAACCGATTAAATCTATCAGCTTGAATTCTAGAAAGGTTTAGAATTAAATTACTCTCTTCAGATGTTTCCCGTTTATTTAGAGAGATAGACTCTTTTGAAGGGTAATCGGAAAAACATATGTCACGGCCTGTCTGTCTTGTTTGAACACAAGGTTCGTCTATATTTGAGATTGAAGAATCTTTCTCTTTAATAGAAGCAGACGAGACAAAGCTTTTATTTCTGGTGATGCACTGACTCGTTTATCAGAGATAGTATCGTCCATCCTCAGATCTCTACAAACACAGACTTGTAAGGTCTTGAACATGTTTTCCTGCTCTGATACCAATTGAAAAAGCGGGGGTCTAACAACCACACCCAATATTTCGCTTAGCAATCTGTATGTACAAACTCCAATATACTTTCTAGAGAATCAACTAGACAGTTAGACTCAATTTAGATAAAAAGTATATCAACGAGTTTATATCTCAATCTCTCGATTTGATCTTTACTTAAGCAAATAGAAATCTGCGAGTCTTTATCAAAGAGAGATAACTTGGATGGTACCAAAGACCAATATCCAAGTGTCAACCAATTTAAATCAACAACCAAAAGGTCGGATATTCTAATTGATTGAACAACGCACAACCTGTGATATTTCAATTATATAAAAAAATATAATGCGGAATAGAAATAACACGGACACCGGAATTTTGTTAATGAGGAAACCGCAAATGCAGAAAAACCCCGGGACCTAGTCCAGATTGAACACACACTGTATTAAGCTGCTACAGACTCTAGCCTACTCCAAATTAACTTCGGTCTGGACTGTAGTTGAACCCCAATCAATCTCACAATGATCCAAGGTACAGTTATGCTCCTACGCCTCTGATCCCAGCAGGATGCTACGTACTTGATTCCCTTAGCCGATCTCACCCACAACTAAGAGTTGCTATGACCCAAAGTCGAAGACTTTAATAAACAAATATGTATCACACAGAAAAGTCTATAGTAATAGATAAATTCGTCTCCCACGAATAAACCTATGAATTTTGTTCCGTATTTTGATAAATCAAGGTGAACAGGAACCAATCAATAACCCGGACTTATATTCCCGAAGAACAGCCTAGTATTATTGATCACCTCACAATAATATTAATCGACGCAGCGAAAAAAGATATTGTGGAATCACAAATGATGAGACGAAGTATTTGTGATTTATTTTCTATCTTACCTATCGGAGATATAAATCTCAAGCCAATTATTTCAATTGTACTCAAATGCGATAGAAACAACAAGATCGAGATCACACTACAAGAAAAGTAGTATCGGTCCCGGCTTCACAATCCTATTAAGTCTTTAAGTCGTTAACCTGTTTTTAGAAGAAGAAAACCAAAGGTTAAAGGAGAATCGACTCTAGCTTAGCAAACTAGTATCACACGTAAAGTGTGGGGATTAGGTTTCCCAGTTGCTAGAGTTCTCTCTTATATAGTCTTTCAAATCAGGGTTTGCAATCAATGTTAGCTTAGTAACAAAGCATTCAATATTCACCGTTAGATGAAAACCTTATTAGATTTATGCTAATATTTCTCAACCGTTGGATCGAAAACTTAGCTTGTTACACACAAACAAAATGTTCAATTTTGGGTTTATGAACCGTACCTAAACATTAACATTTGTTGGTTCAACAATATTCAACCAAATGGTTAGCCATATGAACACTCTCATATCAACCATATTCTTCTTCACCATAACTAGTTCAAATGAACTAGTTAGAGAGTTGTTCAATTGCTTAGATCTTATGTAACTACACAAGACACAATCGAAGCAAAAACGGTTTGATTCACTCGAATCGGTTCATGAACTTTATAGCCACGGTTTGCAAAAGCATTCCTTAGTTTATATAAACATTAGTTCAAGAACAACCGGTTTTAGATATAACCTTCTCAAGTTCGCAAACTGGGTTCGCGGACTTAAGCTCATGGAAGGAGTACACAAACTCCAGCAGAAATTCTCGGGTGAGAACTTCCGCCAGCTCGCGGACTTGGCTTGCGCCACTTCCATTTCTCTTGATCAACAAAGTTCACAAACTTTGGTTCAAGGAATTAGGACTTATACATATATGTGTTTCCACAATAATGCTTATATCCTACTAATGGTTATGTAATCTAAACTCTCATTTAAATCATTGAAACATTCTCAGAGAACGTTTTATAGCCGTTATTCATAGACCATTTTTCGTCAGAGCAATTTCCAAAGTGATTGAAACATATCATGATTTTCGTCACTAGGTAAAGATGAATTCGGTTAAAGCGAAAGCTTACCAACATATATTTCGAGAAATAGATAGGTGAGTTAAACTCGGCTCGAAATAAAAAATGTGTATAATGAAAGTCTATACGTCTAAACGACTTTTGTCTCAAGAGTAGGAGATAGAGTAAATAGACTTATGAGTGATAGATAAGTTCAAGTCTCCACATACCTTTTATTCGATGAAGTTCCACGGTTCCTCGAGTAGTCCTTCGTCTTGTATGATGATTGCCATGGAGTTCTGGAGCTCAACTACACTTTCTATCCTAGTCCGAGACCTTTAGCTACATAGGCTAGAAATCAAGACTTATAGTTTTGATCACTAACATTGACAAACATGCTTGAGATAGCAACACATGCGAGTTCGACCGAGCAATGCTCTAACATTAATGGCGCCACTTTGTTACACAAGCTATAATCAACGGCTAATGATAGGAACCTATAATACATCATTCGATTATCAATTTATTATGCTTTTCTTAGTTATTTCTCTTGTATTTTAGGGTATTATGCTTGTTTTGCATTTTATAGGTATTATGAGTCATGTGAATAAAAGAAGAGAAATAAGAGCTTAATTCGTTACTTGGCGACTTTAAGAGTCGATAGTGGTAGAAGTAAAAGCTAGAAGTCTTTAATGCGTCAAAAATGGATTGTTACGGGAGGCAAATACTCAAAATAGCTTCAGAGTTATAAAATCAGGCTACAGTTCGTTAGGGTCCACCTATATTTCCTTAGGCCTTGGCTACATAAACTACAGAACCATGTCGAGTTCAACAATACACAATTTTATCCTTCACAGTTCAAGACCAAGTTCTGGTCTCGGAAACAAGATGCACCAAGGGTTCACACCGGCGAGCTCAAGTCTGATGAATACTGGGATTGGTCAGAACACATTTCAAAACCAAGACAACCGCGGAGCAAGTAACACAAGTCGTAAGATATTTTGGGTTCAGTTTATCAGTGAGGACCTGCTGCCGTTCAAATCCTTTACGAAAAAGGAAACCCGGGGTTATGATATATTTAATGTTACAATGAATTTGAGAGATATTTGGGTTGAGTTTCGAACCTCAGGAATCAGTAAAGAAGGAGTAGTTGCTGCCATTAGTTCTTTGTGATGAATGATAGAAGATTGAGTTGGGTTTATCTGTCCGATGAATGTTTTTGGGTCTCAGAGTGATTACACGGAATGGGTGTATCTCCAATTCGAAATTGCAGGTAGAAAGAGAGCTCACACGAAATAAGAATGTCTACCTCTGAGTTATCAGCAAACTGCACACAAAGTGCTCGACTAAATGCCTAAATGACTGGCCAGTTCTGCCGCAACTCATATAGTTCACTGAACCGAACCTTTGCCAATGTTTAGCCGGATGTTTATGAGTCTGTAATGGGGATTATCAATGGTTTCGAGGGCGAGAAGAAAGGGACAAGTAATCGGAGTTTGATTTCACTTTTGGGTCTGTGTTTAAGGCCGAGAGAACATCTAGGTTTTCCATGAGTTGTGTGCTGAGTACAAGGTTTATCTGGCAGTAGTCAGGACTACAGGTAGCTCGACTGCTTGGCTGATTTAGGTTGTATTGTGACTGGAGATAGCACCGTAAAGACAATGGCTGAGATGGGTCAGAAGAAGCGTTAACTTTTGACAGTATTTTGTGGCGAAAAAACATGAAAGACTCAGCCTTTTGCCGTTGATTAATGTGTATCAATGGTACATATTGAGAAGTATTTTTAGAAGCTGAGACGGATCAGGAAACTGGTTTGTGTGGAATTCAAGTTTACAGCACGATATAAGGATCCGAAAACACCATACGTAAGATATCCATATACCCCCTTCACGACTGCTTCCATATCCCAGCAGAGAGGAGCTCTATGCTCCCCTCCAAACTCTTCCATCACCACCTTCTCATACCACCTGCATACACCCATCATCTCCATCATCCATCCATTCACTGCATACACCACCACTACATCACCTGCAGTCAGATCCAGAACATCGGTTCAATCCATATCCATCTCCACGACAACAACATCCCACCACCAGACTGCAGTTTACAACACCACCTCCATACCATATGCATCTCCACCAGATCACCAGCTCAAGGCAGTAGCAAGCTTTAGCAGTTCACAGACCATTGAAAGATTACATCACCAAGCCAGCAGCAGTTCCTACTTTGCAGTCATTCCATCCACCAATAGCAGCAATCGTTCGCACTTGCAGTCCATACAACATCACTTCCATCTGTTTGATGCAACAATATCATTCCACCAGTACACATGCTGTTCGTTTGGGTTTGCTTATTTAGTTTTGAATTTGTGTTTCGTTGTCTGCCATGAACTCCAGTAGCTAAATACTTGTTTGATTAGGGATTTTTCAGAAGCTATGTGACTTGATTATGATTCTCAATATTGTTTTATTGATTGTCTTTTACCGCGTTTATGACCATGAATTGTGTTCAAGTTGTTTGAGTGGCCAATTAGATGACTTGTTTGCAATGCTAAAGCTAGGGTTTAGAACCGTAATCCGTAATTATTATGGTAATATAATCACAAGTAGGGAAATATCAACGTTGCAATGAGATGTTGTGGATTTTGATGTGTAATTGACAACCCTAAATTAACATGTCGAACTTACGATCATGTGGTCAGGATCAATCCGACTCATAGAACATACCGGTTAGTTAAGTTACACTAGAGAGCTTATTCAAAGTGGCTTGATTGACTAGACACGAGTAGAGAACTTATTCTACGAAGTGATTTTGGAGTTTAATGGACTTGTTGAACTTATAACTTGTCTAGGATTGTTAGTAAACGTATTTTGAAGAAGATTCATGTTCACTAATGGAGAAAGCCCCCCTAATCATTCTCATCCTCATTGTTCACATTCATATTTGTTTTATAGTTTTTGCATTATTCATATTTTCAGAAATTTAATAGACAACTTTGACTCAACTCTCCCTTAGGAACGAACCTGCTTATCCTTGTGCTACTTGTTAGTGTAAGAAGAGTAAGGAATATATTTTTTTGTGAGTTTGACACCTCATCAAAAATTGGCGCCACTGCCGGGGAAATCAAACTCCGATTACCTGTCCCTTTCTTCTCACCCTCGAAACTATTGCTAATCCCCATCACAGACTCATAAACATCCGGCTAAACATTGGCCAAGGTTCGGTTCAGTGAACTATAGGAGTTGCGGCAGAACTGGCCAGTCATTCAGGCATTTAGTCGAGCACTTTGTGTGCAGTTTGCTGATAACTCAGAGGTAGCCATTCTGATGTCGTGTGAGCTCTCTTTCTACCTGCAATTTCGAATTGGAGATACACCCATTCTATGTAATCACTCCGAGACCCAAAAACATTCATCGGACAGATAAACCCAACTCAATCTTCTATCATTCATCACAAAAAACTAATGGCAGCAACTACTCCTTCTTTACTGATTCCTGAGGTTCGAAACTCAACCCAAATATCTCTCAAATTCGTTGTAACATTAAATATATCATAGCCTCAGGTTTTCTTTTTCGTACAGTATTTGAACGACAGCAGGTCCTCACTGATAAACTGAACCCAAAATATTTTACGACTTGTATTACTTGCTCCGTGGTTGTCTTGGTTTTGAAATGTGTTCTGACCAATCCTAGTATTCATCAGACTTCAACTCGCCAGTGTGAACCCTTGGTGCAGCTTGTTTCCAAGACCAGAACTTGGTCTTAAACTGTGAAGGATAAAATTGTGTATTGTTGAACTCGACCTGGTTATGTAGTTTATGTATCCAAGGCCCAAGGATTTATAGGTGGACCCTAACGAACTGTAGCCTGCTTTCATAACTCTGAAGCTATTTTGAGTATTTGCCTCCTGTAAAAATCCATTTTTGACGCATTAAATACTTCTAGCTTTTACTTATACCGCCATCGACTCTTAAAGTCGCCAAGTAACAAATTAAGCTCTTATTTCTATTCTTTTATTCACATGACTCCATAATACCTATAAAATGCAAAACAAGCATAATACCCGAAAATACAAGAGAAATAACTAAGAAAAGCATAAGAAATTGATAATCGAATGATGTATTATAGGCTCCTATCAAATTCCCCCACACTTAATCTTTGCTAGTCTTCGTGCAAACAAAACAAAACTAAAATACAACAACTTCATTTCGTCGAGGCTATGGTTAAACTTAGCATGTATAACAAGCCTTTAAACCCCTAGGTGTCCCTAATGGACGAGTTATAGTCTCGTGAGGGTTTACTAGAGATATACCACAAAACCTTACTCCAACTCATAACTATTATTGAACCATAGAGGATAAACACTAAACTAGCTATTTAGTTGGAATTTAACCCAACTCAGTTGAAATATACCTCATTGTTGAAAAAAAAATTCCATCTACTTAGAAAGGTTAGTGTTCATTCTAGATTGTTCAAAAGTCTCTAAAAGTTAGAGTTTTGTATACGTCAATTTTTTTCTTATGGAACCCTACCCCCACACTTAAATCAAACATTGTCCTCAATGTTTCAAACCATTGCAAAAATAATGAGAGGAATACTTGAAAAAGACAAGGAAGTAAGAATTGGAATTTTTCACCTGATTGACGCATACGAGTATTGTTCAAAATATATTCCCCATATATCAACAATCTAAAAATTTGGGGATCCACCCAGAAAACAATCTGCATATAGAGCATTAGCTTCACAAGAATATTAGTACATTGTGGGAAAAGTGAAATGATCATCCCACGAGAGTTACCCCCACACTTAGTCTTTTCTACACTCGCAAGTGTATACAAAACGTAAGTGGAAGGCACTTCTATTCATTCCTCTCGGCAAATCTGCATGGTGTTAGACTCAAACATATATGATGGATACTTAGAAGCAAGAAATTCGGATAATATTTTTGAAGCACACAATTCCAGCCCCAAATGAGGTATCTTCCTAAAAGTCGGGTTAACAACTCTGTGAGAAACTACTTCAAGTTTGGGAGGATCGTCATTGGATAGAGATTCATGTAAAGGGTTAGACAAACCTTGAAAAACCTCATATATTACCGGATCCTCGATACTGCTGGATAATTCCGTTCCCACATAATAAGTATCATTATTCTCATTCAACCGTTCTTCATCAATTTCTTCTGTATCTATAACTTGCAAATCTTCATCATCAGAATCAAAATCTGCTCCAAGTAAATCATCGTAATCCTTATGGTCTTCGTCACAAGTTGAATTCTCATTCAAAGTATTCACAATCTCTGAACTAGGGGTGTTATTCACAAAGAAGTCATAATCATCATCATTCTCATACACAACATAAGTCTTACCATTAATAACTTCAATGTTTCTAGACTCAACTTCTTCCTTTTGAATAGGTGAATGATCATTATCACGATCAAAAGTTGAGCTATTTACACCATTATTATGAACATTTAAGGATTCGTCTTCTTCGGAATCATCATACTCTATATTGGCATCCATGGGAATGTTAGAATGAGTTCAAATCTCTTCCTTGTTCCGCTCTTCTTGAATTTGATTCATGCCATTTCTGATGTTGTCTATATTCCGTTGAAGTTCTTGGAGTGATTCATTGTAACTCAGCTGAAATTCACAAAATTGTTTTGTTGCTTGAAGCATCTGTTGCATCACGGGAATAGTAGCTTCAACAAAACTATCAAATTTCTGATTTGAAGATTTCTCCGACAAACTTGGATACACACCACTTTCATAGTTTCCAGCCTAAGTCTCATCCCTTTGAATGGGTGAATGATCATAAATACGATCAGGAGTTGGGCTAGACTCATTGAAACAAGGTCCGGTTGGTTGTCTACCAAGTTGTTCTACTGCCTTTAGCTCATAAAGAATGTGATCGAGCATATGCACATGTCTAGAATTAAACTGATTAAAAATACAACTATCCTTCCATCCTTGTGATTGTTCATCATAGTCAAAAGATTGGTTTTGATTATATCCCAAGTATGGTTGGAAGTCATAAGAATAAGGTTGAGAGTTAAATTGATCACCATAATATGCATGGTTTTGTGAACCATATGCATTACTCTCAAAAGGATTCATCTTGAAAAATACTTATGCACACAACTAGTTTAGAGACTTACCTCAGGTTCCAATTGTGCACACGCAAAACAACGAATGATTTTTTTTTGTACCTGAAAATAAAATTCTAAGAAAATAAATTAGAAATATGAAAACCAAATGCAAAATCAGAAAATTAAATAACAACTCAAACTACCGACTGCTCCCCCGCAGCGGCGCCAATTTTGATGAGGTGTCAAATTCACAAAAAATATATATTCCTTACTCTTCTTACACTAAAAAGTAGCACAAGGATAAGCAGGTTCGTTCCTAAGGGAGAGTTGAGTCAAAGTTGTCTATTAAATTTCTGAAAATATGAATAATGCAAAAACTATAAAACAAATATGAATGTGAACAATGAGGATGAGAATGATTAGGGGTCTTTCTCCACTAGTGAGCATGAATCTTCTTCAAAATACGTTTACTAACAATCCTAGACAAGTTATAAGTTCAACAAGTCCATTAAACTCCAAAATCACTTCGTAGAATAAGTTCTCTACTCGTGTCTAGTCAATCAAGCCACTTTGAATAAGCTCTCTAGTGTAACTTAAGTAACCGGTATGTTCTATGAGTCGGATTGATCCTAACCACATGCTCGTAAGTTCGACATGTTAAATTAGGGTTGTCAATTACACATCAAAATCCACAACATCTCATTGCAACGTTGATGTTTCGCTACTTGTGATTATATTTCCATAACAATTACGGATTACGGTTCTAAAACCTAGCATTAGCATTGCAAACAAGTCATCTAATTGTCCACTCAAACAACTTGAACAACTACCCTTCCTCATGAGATGTAATCTCAACCATTCAAGTTCACCACCAAACCGACGGACTTGTGGAAAGTTTTAGGCGGCCGAACAAGGCAAGACTAATAGCATCACATGCTATTTTCCTATGGCAAAGTCTCTTGACTTTGACTTGACACACATAGCAACCCGTTACACGTTTTCCACGAAGACACTCGAGACATCAAACATGTCACAAACTGGGGGATATTCATCAGGGTAATTGTCTGGCGGTTTACAGCGTGCGGCGTGCAATGCGCCTGTTACAAGAAAGTGTCATGAAGCAGGACAATTAGTGGTGGTGAAAAGTAACGGTGTAAAAAATTCATTTCCTTCATCATGGAAGCGTCATTGACTAACGGTTACACGAATTCACTTCCCTCATCATGGAAGCATAACGTCTGACGGTTACACGTTACTCTATTCTTCCACCACTCAATCGTTTCCACTTCCTACGAGACCAGGGTACGTTTCAATATGACTTGTATAAATAGGCTTCACCTATTTTCACCAAACAACAAGTTTGGGTCGGCAACAATACAATATCTAGAAATCACCGGTAGCTTTCTATTCAAACCTAACTTGACTCTACTTCCGATACAAGTCATAAAACAAACCACACCTTCGTAATCAATTATTCGGTCTCAACATTCTCTTCGCTTCCCTCTCTAAGAACAACCCTTCTCCTTCACTTTGTGACCAAAGCAAGCCTGGATCGGTCATTTCTTGGTTAGGCCAGGATTGTATAGATTGATCTCTCGAATCAAAAGTACTCCCGTGTAGTACATTGTTTAGGGTTTAGATTCTTTTCTCATCCACACACCCAAATTACCAAAATCAGCAGAAACGTTTTTCACCCTTAAACAACTACGTGACTCTAAAATATCTACAAGTTGCTGTGTTCATGCACTATTTTACAAAAATAAAGTTAAAAAATTTCTACCTAAAGGTGAATACCTAAGAAATCTATATGCTCAACCACTCCCCCACACTTAAAATTTACATCGTCCTCAATGTAAAATGAATCGTCCAACGTAAACAAGGTGGAAAATCCTAATATGATATGTGACAAGAAATCAGAAATTAGAAAAAAAAATATAAACAAGACAAGAAAAAGATAAAAACAAGACACGACAAGAAATACTAAACCAATGGGTTGCCTCCCATGTAGCACTTGGTTTAAAGTTTTCATCCCGAATATCTCCTTGTTTGATAAGACTACTCTAGAGGGGGTGCTTCCACAAGGTTAACTCCTTCCCCAACTTCCGAAGTGAAATTTTCAAAATATGGCAACAGGTGCTCATTCACTTTAAGCTCTTTTCTCATAGCTACACTACGAATTTCTACAGCATCATGAGAAAAAACATTAGTCACAATAAAAGGTCCCATCTAGGGAGAACGTAATTTACCCAATATCAATTGTAAACGAGAATTAAACAAGAACACTTTCTGCACAACAAAGAATTGTTTCTTAGTAATCATAGTATCATGAAACGCTTTCGTCTTCTCCTTGTAAATACGAGATATTTCAAATGCATCATTACCAATCTCCTCAAGATCTTGAAGTTGCAACTTCCTTTGTTTTCCAGCACCATCCATCTCTATGTTTTATTTTTAAATCTCCGAAAACGTCTTATGCTCAATTTCAACGGGTAGGTATACACAAGTATAAAGTGAGACATCCCGATAAGTGTCTTGTATGCGATTATATATGCCCAAAAAAGCATCATTTCTCACAATGGGATAGCTTCTTTGTCCACAACAAGACGAGTCAACCGATCCGCAACGGTGTTCTCAATCCCTTTCTTGTCTTTGATCTCAATATCAAACTCTTGTAAGAGTAAAACTCATCGTATGAGTCTTGGTTTCGCCTCTTTCTTTTTAAGCAAGTACCTAAGTGTTGCATGATCAGAAAAGACAACGATTTTTGTACCAATTAGACAAAAGAGAAAATTTTCCAATGCAAATACAATAGGTAACAACTTTGTTTTAGTAGTTTTGTAGTTTTGTTGGGCCTCATTAAGTGCCCTAGAAGCATAAGTAGCATGAGGTAGCTTCCCATCACGTTGCCCAAGCACCGCACCAACCTCATAGTCACTCACATCACACATGATATCAAAAGGATTTCTCATATCCGGTGGTTTAATGATAGGGAATGAAATCAAAAGTTCTTTAAAACGATTGAATGTCGTCATACCCTTCTCGTCGATGTTAAAAACCACATCTTTTTGCAATAAGTTGCATAGTGGTGATGTTATCTTGAAAAAGTGCTTGATGAATCTTCGATAAAAACGTGCATAACCAAGAAAAGAACATATCTCCCTTACCGTGATGGGAGGGGTTGGAGCACGGAGAAGGTTTGTCTTATATTTATCGACTTCCAATCCTTAAAAAGATATTATATGGCCTGAAAGTATGCCATGAGTTACCATAAAATGGCACTTCTCCCAATTAAGTACTAGGTTCGTTGACACATCGATCAAGAATTAGTGAAAGGTTGTTTAAAAAAAGGTCAAATGAATCACCAAATACATCAAAGTCATCCATGAATACTTCAATGATGTTTTCAACGTACTCAGAATAGATACTTACCATACAACTTTGGAAGGTATCCTGAGCATTACAAAAGCCAAAAGGCATCCTCACACACGCAAAAGTACCAAATGAGAAGGTGAAGTTAGTTTTCTTTTGAACCTCCAGCTCTATGACAATCTGATTGTAACCTGAATATCTTTCATGAAAACAATAATGAGAGTGTTTCAAATGAGGTTTGCACATGTAGTTCTTGAAGTAATTTCTCCATCATAACTATTGTTTTCAAAATCAGCAACCAACCGAGTTATTATGGACAACCTCAAGACATGAATTATTCCCTTATGATCGAACAACTCCCCAAGAGATAATTTTCCATTCCAGTCATTCGAGGGCTAAATGTTCAAGCATTTGATCAATAAATGGTAAAGGAAAGTGATCCTTTCTAGTGGTAGCATTCAATTTTCGATAATCAATACAAACCCTCCAACCGATTTGCACATGAGTTGGGACAAGTTTGTTCTTGTCATTCTCCACTAGCATAACTACTGATTTGTTTGGTACCATTTGTACCGGGGTCACCCAGTTGCTATCAAATATATGGTAGATAACACCCACATCCAATTGCTTGAGTATATCCTTTTTCGCAGTTTCCATCATGGGAGGATTCAATCTATGTTGCGCTTTCCTTGTAGGTTTTTCATCGTCTTCAAGTCGAATCTTATGCATACAAACGACATGAATTATTCCCTTGATGTAGGTAATTTTCCATCCTATGGACGTCTTGTATTTCCTTAGCACGCTAAGAAGTATTTTCTCCTGTAATTCAGTAAGTTCATTATAAATAATCACAGGTAAATCTTTCTTGTCACCCATGAACAAGTACTTTTGGTGATCGGGAACAGGTTACAATTCTAACTTTGGAGACTTAACAATAAATAGAAGGCACAAGATTTGCATCATTACATGGTAAAGAAATAAAAAAGATATTATGAGTTTTCGGGCATCCTTGTGGTGAGTTGAGGACACCAAAGACTTTCTTGACTTTATTACCACACACTACACCATTATTAATGGATGTAGTTAGAACGGTTTCCATAGTATTATCACCATCCAATTCAAATATTTGTTGAGCCAACGTATTAATCACGTCAATGGATAAATAAGAGTGGACATCCCTAGGATATCGCATCATCTCAAAAATGTTGAAACGTATAATTTATCCATCAAAGTCCATAGTAAGCATCCACTTGTCCACATCAATGACAGTATTTTTCGTTCTCATGAAGGGTCACCCAGGTAGAAGTGGTAGAGACGAGTCTAGCAAACCTTCATTTATCTCTAAGATAGAAAAGTCAGCTGGAAAGACTAGTTGAATAACCTGCACAAGAACATCCTCAACAATACCCCTTGAGTAGACATTATAACGATCGGATAATTGGAACACAATACTAGAATTTTTAAGAGGATATATATCAAGTAATTCATACATAGATGCGGGCATAATATTTACGGATGCTCCTAAGTATAACATAGCTTTATCGAATATAGTGTTACCAAATGTGACGGGAATTTCGAAGCTAACGGGATCCTTGCATTTCAGTGGGAGTTTGCGTTGTAAGATTACCGAAGAATTCTCCCCCCACTCATAACTTTATTAACGAGAAGCTTTTGTTTGTTGGTATAAAGTCCTTCAAGACCTTTGCATACTTATGAACTTTCTTGATGGCATCTATGAGTGGTATGTTCAAGTCAATAGCCATTTATGTTTGTAAATCCTTATTGCACTCTTGGTCTCTTGTTGACTTTGTTGAAACATAGATGTAAAGACCTTCATCATGGTGTTGAGCTTTTTATAGAGACTGGAACCTTGATTTTGAGTTTCTTGTTACGGCTGGAATTATTGTTGTCGTGGATGGAATTGTTGTTGAAACTCATCTGGATGGTTAAAAGTAGGTTGTTGAACTACTCCTTACTTGTTGGAATAGATAAAGTTGGGGTGATCTCTCCATCCTGGATTATAAGTGTTTGAGTAGAGATCAAACCGTATTTGCTGATTTGGAAAGACCGCATTATCTTGCCCATTGACGTCTTCATAAACTCCAGGAGATGTTGGTACTACAACGGCTGCAATTTGTTGCATCAATGCTTCCATGTTACCCATTTGTTGACGAAGTTCATTGACCTCGCTCACTTCATTCACACTCCTTGGAAGTACATTCGAACCACGACTCAAGAATTGTTGCGAGTTCGCTACCATTATTGCTTGGCCACGGACTTGCAAACGAGTTGGCTTAAGTTGCTTGTCCCTTCGTGGATTAACTACGGTATGTGCTTGATCCCTTTAGAGTAGGGAAGGGTACGTAGGCAGCCGCAATGAGTTGCAGCATTTCCGGTCCAACACTTTGTCGCTCATATCATCTAGTTGGGAGGTGATTGTCGCAATCTGGCCTCTCATATTATCTGGCTCGGTATTGCGATGCAAGAGATGATTTTGGCCAAACTTTATGAGGTAAGTTGGATTCCATTCCATGTATGCTCATATTTCCTATCAAGGCAGTCAACTTAGGCATGAACCAATGGAGCATTGGGCATGTCCTCGAAAGTAAGCTACGTCGGTATGCAAGTAACCGGAGCCTGCATGAGACTAAGGGAGATGGAATTAGGCCGTCAATGGCCTATGTACAAGTACAAGCATGCCTCATTCCTGGACAAGATCCAGTGATGCATATGAGGTGCATCATCCATAGCCTTCAAGTCTTTAAAACCTTCGCAGAACAAGGATAAGTCGGGAATGGTGTAGAAGCTAAATTAGCTGCATCATCCTCCGCGAGCATGCTTGCAAGGGCGGATGGATGCACATTTTCCTAGCTTTAAGGTCCGGTAAGCAACATCATCATGACGCATCAGGAGAGTTATGGTTTGGTGCCCAGCGCGCTAGGCGTAATTTTCCGGTCCGCCATAGTTGGTATCAGAACAAGTTTCGAGATAACTCTAGGTACTGTGGGAATGAACTCGTCAACGAGTATTTTTCCTTCAAAGGAAATAAAGTTGGAGACTAGGCCAACTTTTGCACAGAAAGTTTATGTAACTGCAAGGCCAGTTACTTTATGAACCGAGTTGAGCTTTTGCCTGGCCTAAGTGGCACCCCCTTACGAGTGGATATCCGGAAGACCGTCTGAGATGGTGGGTAGACAATGAGACTGATCATCCTCATACGTTTGCAACTGGCCAATGATGTGCATTTTCAGGCCCTGATTAGCATCCCACTTATGAGTGGTAACCTGGATGACCTTCAGGGATGGTAGGCAATTGGATTCTGTTCCACACGATACTGCGTTAAGATCTTGTCATTTCGATGGCATCTTCAACCTTGTGAATCTTATGGATTCCTCGGTGGTGGTATGAGATGCCATCTAGGATACCTTGTTCAGATATCCTCTTGGAAACTGTCCAATTGAGATTCTTGTTAATGTCGTGGACTCTGTTTGGATTCCTGAGTGTGTGGTATGGGATGTATGCTCAGAAGGTCTTAATTGATGCTCCATGACAAACTGAAGAAACCTTGCGTGATTTCTGAGCATCTGGTGTGAGACTTTTGCTCAGGAATCCAAATCGAAGAGTTTGTCCACAATAGTTTTTGCTTTGAATTTCGGGGACGAAATTCTTTAAAGGGGTGAATAATGTAACTCCCCTTGATTCTTTAACATGGCGCGGGCTAAAAGGTGATCCATCGCCTGAGATGAAGCTTCATCCAAAGCTTCCGTTACATAGTAAAAGAAACATTGGCCTAGGCCAATACGTTGTCAAAAATGGCATATTGCATGGGCATATTGGTCAAGGCCAATATGGCACCAAGAGAGTGTAAGATGTAAGCCATATTGGCCAAAAGCCAATCTCGCATCAAAGGATGCATTAGGCCAGTTTGGTAGATGTCCTTAAGAAAATTTAGTGCTAACATAACACACTACCCTGTCATTGTCTTGGGGCCAATATCGCATCACTATGTTGCATCAGGCCAGAGCAGGCTGGCCTTGGGAATGTGCAGCCATGACGGCTGGACATTAGAGTGGCCTATGGGCCAAAGATGAAAATACAGCCATCACGTCCCTTCACTGGACCTGGCTCAGCCGGACATTGGAACTAGCCTGTGGGACAGAACTGAATGTAAAACCATCATGGTCGTACATTGCATTTGGCCAGGGTAGTCATGTGCATCCATCACGGCCTTGGGAATTGATGAATGATTTTTGCTCCCCCATTTTAAGTTGTAAAATATCAAGTTAACATATGTAGGGAGGGGTAGTTGGTTGAAGATGCATATGCGGACCATGCACCAAGTAACCTTCATAGCTTATCCAAAAGAGTATAAATGATGCTTAGGCCTCATTTCTAGTTGCGTAGCCTTGCCAATGGGGAATGGGATGCTTAGTATCACACCTCCAAATGCTTCAACCAATTTTTCGTGAAGGTATAACCCGGCAATACAGTGGTTCAATGATATCTTATCACCCACCCGTATTTCAGCCTTATAAGTTTGCATCAATACAAACAGCCAACTTCACCGAGTTATGCAACGGAAGACTTAACTTAGATTTCCTCTACCATCAATGTAGCACATACTACAAATAGGTTTCTGTCATATTTGTGCTTCACAGAAATTGGGGAGTATTATCGAATCAACGGAATACTAAGACCAAATGTATAAGCCATCAAACTCACTTTTATTAGCTTAAGGGGAAGATACAAAACTCGTCCAACCAATGGACTTTGCAATCTTATTCTCTAATCCTCACAGAATTCACTCTCTACTGCAATGTGGTTCTTGAACACTTGAATTATTGAACAACTTCATTTGTAAGTTCGCTGGATATTTATAATGCTAAGAACCAGGGCCAATCTGTATGCAACTCTCTTGCACGCCCCATGAACATCCATATGTCTATTGGCAGTTCCCTAACCGCCACATTTTACTTTTTAACTACTAACTTTAGTTCCCTAGTCAACCACAACCCAATACCAGAGGAGTTCATCAAATATCTTTAGCTGGTGAGAAATCATCAAACCATATGAATTCGATAACAACCCTTAGGACTGGTAAAACGGTAGACAATAAGGTAGCCATGCCTAGTGGAGATACTGTAGTTCCACCTTCTACTTCCCAAAAGGAATCCGTAGCTGAGGAAACTGAAACAATTTCTAAGGAGTCCCAAGAAATTCCTGATAGGACTACCTTTGTGCCTAGAGCCCCATATCTGAATGTTATGTATTGTTAGTACTCAATTTTGTAGTTATTATGGTGTTTTGTGTGTTTGTAGGTATTATTGGGAAATAAACATTTTTAAAGAATTCGGCTCAAAAAGTTGATAAAAGCACCCCGGGAGGACATTTGCTAAACAGACCCACACTTTGGATAAGGGGAAGCGTAATTACTAAGGGGAATCCAACTGATATTCGCACCCCCGGCTGTAGGATAAGGGCTGACCTTCTTCATCATTTCAAATTATGTTTTTGGCGGGAAATAATTATAGTGGAAGAATATAATTAGGGCTTGCAATTTGAGCTTGTTTCAGTGAGATTAAAGGGTCGGAATTAATTGGGTTTAACTCTCTGGGCTAAAAAGGGTTGGTAATGTTGTCAGACTCGTCTAACTTGGGATACAATCACGCGTGGGAGAAAACATGAGAGTATGTGCTGAGAAGATATTCTTCATTAAACCCGAGCAGAGTAGGTGAGATTTTCTCGCCGTATTTGTTTGAGAACGAGCTGTCACAGTCAACAGAGGATGGTAAGTTGTGTGGAATCGATAAACAAAGAATGGTATGTGGAGTTTACATTCAACATAGGGCTGGAGTTATTTTCGATAATTTTCCGTTATTTTTGGAAGACTGGCGTATGCTGTGAAGAAGTTGACTGGTTCTGAAACTTGTAAACAACGTACTGGAGTGTGCTAGATATAAGGAAGTTGCATGAGAAGGAATAAAATCACGGAATTTACAATTGCAAATACACATAAAATATTACCGAAATCACATCATTACTGTGAGAAGATTTGGAGTTATTATCGTGAGATTTTCGCACTGATGGGTTTATAAAGCATGATGGAGGTGATTAGTGGGGGATGGAGAGAATTGGGAGAATTTTAGAGCATCACAGAGTCGGGAAGATCACTTGCAGGAAAATTCTTTTCAGCTGGTGCAGTGAAGAACATTAAACGCTACAGGACTGTCATTGTTGCTACAGTGTCAGTGAAAGTTCCTTTATATCGTTCTCTGTAACAACTAGTTTAAAACAGAAATAAGTGTTACAAACCCGTTTTTTAATAATTTTTCTCCATTTCATTATTTGTAAACACCCTTTGAGCAATGAAATCAAATTTTGAGCGTGTTTCCATGACGAGAAGCTAAACCCATCCTCTGGGGCGACGGAGGAAGCCAAGTTTCACAAATGTGGTAATTCTATCAATTATTGTTACGACTATTTGCACTGTTATTCAATTGATTTATGAGTTTCATTGAATAGTTGTGATTATAATTGATGGGTCATGCTTAGTTTAGATGATTTGATGTCCCATGCTTTAGTTTTACACCAATTACTTTTGAAATCTACCTTAGACAATGAATTAGAGTCAACAAAAATTTATCATTTGAGCTTTTATTGCATATAATTGATATCTGAACCACATGAGTTGGAAAATTGGTGGAATCCTAACCCCAGTCTCTTTATATTCTGAGTTTGTTATATTTTTAGCCTTAAAATTATATCTAAAATCTGCTTTCACAAGTATTGAACGAACCATATTACTACAACATCATTGAAAATACCATCACCCACCCAATCCATTCAACGTCTTCGTTGAATGAAACATCAGTTCAGACTCTACTGAACTTTCTTGGCCTTGTACGCATCTGAGCCACTCTCAGAAATCAACAACTTTGTTTGGCCTTCAATCTTGCCAAAACTTCTCTGCCTAGTACTTTATTCCGCCATTTAGTTTGTTTGCCAATTTTCTACATCTGATTGCACCTGCATCACAAATCTTTTCTCCAGCCATTCCGTGGCTAAGTGTACACGCCAAACAGCCAACATATCATCCTGATATGCATAACTTAGCTTACTGCCTTCAATTCCGACTGACATTGCACTCTTGCAATCCAACAGGTCTTAATGTGGACTAAGTGTTCTTCAATCATTTTGCAACACTCTTGTGAAAACTCGACTGAAATGCATGACATTAGCCATGACTTAGGATACCCGGGGCTTTCCACCACCTCACTAGACATGGATCCTCTTCACGGGACTTTGAAACTAACAAGGCCTCACTTGTTCTTTCAAAATGATACGCTTTAATGTAGCGGAAAAACAACATCATGCTCTTCCTAACTATGAGTTACTCTTAACTCATATGCTTGATGGACTTACATCTTCATTCTTGCTGCGTTACTCCATGCTATCGTTTTCAAATACTGTCGCACTTCTATGTAACTCTCCCAACAGCAAACTCGCCTATGCCGCCAACTTCACTTCTTGCTTGGCCTTGCTTTCAGCGTTTCTTATTGTATACTTTGGCTAAGTATACTTGTAGTGCTTCCCCAATGAACTAGCTTTATATTAAGCAAAAAGAGACAAGGTTTTTGCTTAAACACCACCTTCATTCATTACACTAGCTTTACATAAGAAACATAGGGACTCCTTCCCATTTACGTCATTGGCCAACACTCGGTGAAAGAAAATACACCAACACTAGTGTGCCATCTTTCAAGACCATAAGATCAGCAACACCCAACTTAAACTTCAAACAGAAAACTGCAAACAAATATGTGCTAAAGCCTCCATACTTCAGCAACCTTCCAGGTTCAGGCACTTGCAAACAGCAATGCAAGGCCCCTGCTTCATACTTCTATCAATCACAACGAACAAGGGATGCTAAGATCCATAGGATATCCAAATTCCTCATGAATCTCAGCCAAGCTTTCTTCAAAAGACCTTACAGGCGCAAACTCATTTTCCATGCCTTTGTCTCGCCTCATATCATATGGACTGACGTTCCTTACACCTTTCACGAAACAAGGTGCACTAGGACTTTGTATGAAAATCCCTTCAAGGTGAGGCATTGTTTCCTCTGCTTCTTTGAAAAAGTTGTTACCAAGGATCATCTCAAAATCATTGAGATGCATCACCATTACACTGACTTGGCCACGCCATTCTCCCACTTCAACATTTGCCACAACCATCCCCTTGATTGGTTTGGCTACATCATTCACTATCTTCATGCGGTGATCAGCCTGATATACTTCCAAACCCAAGTACTCTTCAATCGACAAGCTCATAACAGTATGCGACGCACCTGTATCTTCCATGCCCCAGAGACGATGATTGTGTATGCCAACCTTTACATAAACTAGGCCAGCGCCACTCAGCCCATGTTGTGTTGCTGCCTTTTGTGCTATTATGTTGCATAGTTGAATAGGATTAACATGTTTTATTTGATTAACTTCTTCTTTGTCGCCACTACCCTCAGTGACTATTGCGGATAATTTTTCTTTCTTTGGACAATCACGCGCAAGGTGAGGACCTTTGCATAAGAAACAACCACCATCTTTGTTCTTCGAAGCCAAACTATCATCCCTATGATAGTTTTTCTCCTTGGCCTCAGAAATTTTATTATTCTCCTTTTCCTTACACATCTGGTTCTTCTTATCCTTTCCCTTCCTATTAGCATCAGTTGAGGTATTAACTGACCTAAAATCAGCAAGGCTATCCACAATCGCAATGGCCAGAGGTAGGGCTTTGGTACTCTGCCTTCTTACTTCGCCCTGAGCCCATGCTTGCAAACTAGATATAAAATTAAATAACTTATATTCCTCAGACATGTTGCGAATGTCTAGCATCAGAGACAAAAACTCTTTTACGTATTCCCGTGGTGTACCGGTATGCCTCAGCTTACGCAAGTTCTCTCTGGCTATCCAAGCAGCATTGCTTGGGAATAATTGACTCTTCAATTCCTCTTTCATGACATCCCATGTCATGATGCTTGGATGACCAGCAGTAAGGTCATTATCAGTTCTAGTTCTCCACCATAATTTCGCATCACCCTCTAGGTACATGCTAACGAGAGTAACCTTTTGTTCTTCCGGGGTTCTCGCGGCCTTGAAGCATTGGTCCATGTCCCACATGAAATTATCCAATGCCTTCGAATCTCTTGCGCCAGAAAAGGACTTAGGTTCTGGGACTTTAATCATCGTAAAGTCACTTCCACTACCACCCACAGTAGCTTGATCCGATCCAATTGTACTCACCATTCTCCTCAAGACGTTTAACTCGTTTGTTAGCTCTTTCAAGGCACCTGTGAACATGGCCTTATTAGGAGCAATTTGGCCTTCCAAATCAGCATGTTTCTTAGTTGTATTCTGGCTTGCCACAAGCATATAAACAACATATGTGTTTAATGCTTGAATGAGAGTCTTCGACGTAGCATCATAATTAACATCATTAGGATGGCGCACGTCATCACCAATCATGTCTTCCAAGTCCGCTACCCTATCAGTTCAGGCATCCACCGAACTCTTCTTATCTGACATTATGATCTAACAATTTCAGCAATTAAACTCGAGCAAAATAGAGAAAATATTCCAAAAACAAAGCTAAAACAGAGCAATCTGTGCTCTGATACCCGAATTGTCACACCTCCAAACGCTCAAAGCAATTTTCCGCGAAGGTATAACCCGGCAATACAGTGGTTCAGTGATCTCTTATCACCTACTCGTATTTCAGCCCTATGAGTTTGCACCAATGCAAACAACCAACTTCACTGAGTTATGCAACGAAAGACTTAACTTAGATTTTGATCTCTACCAGCAATGTAGCCCATACTACAAAGAGGTTCCTGCCATGTTTGCGCTTCATATAAATTGGGAAGTATTACGAATCAACGGAATACTAAGACCAAATGTATAAGCCTATAAACTCACTTTTATTAGCCTAAGGGGAAGATGCAAAACTCTTCCAACCAATGGAATTTACAAGCTTATTTTCTAAGCCTCACGAATTCACTCTCTACTTGCAATGTGGTTCCTCAAAACTTTAACTATTGAAAAACTTCATTTGTAAAGGTTCTCTGGCTATTTATAATGCCAAGAACCAGGGTCAATATGTATGCAACTCTCTTGCATGCCCCATGAACAGCATATGTCCATGGGCGGTTCCTAACCACCACAAGTTTACTTTTTTTAATTGCTCCATCGTAGTGTTGGCGTGTAGAATGACGCCACACTTGTTCCATATGGTTAGGCTATGCCAAACTCGGTTATAAAGCCACTTTATAACCGTCTCTAACTTGCTCCTTCACTTTGGCATGCGTGTGATACACACACTCGGAACTGACAGCTTGAACTCAAGTCCAACAATCATTATGCATAAATGAACTTTGTCCTGTGCCAATGTTCGATAATGATTGCGCTTTACTTAACTTTGGCCTCTGCCAAGTCTTAGGCAATGGTTGCGCTTCATTCACTTGCACTTTTGCCAAGTATCTGGCAATGGTTGCGCTTCATTCATTTCGATCATGCACTTAGATTATTTGGAATCCAACACCCAAATATCATTCCAACTGAGTCTTGACTTGCTTAATTCAACGTCATGCTTCATATGCATCACTTGCATCTATTTTGGAGAGCAATACTCACCAATGGCGCATTTGGAAATGTCATTGTTGCGTATGCATTGTCCAACCCTTTCCAGTGCTTGGAATGATGCCAAAGTCACGCCATGACTTTGCATTTCATCTTTTACTCTTTCCTTGAGATGGGATAACTCTGAATAAGGATATACAACACTATCGCATCGTATTTCATTTTCTTAGTAACCTTTCTTGTCTCAGCCATGTTGGCGCTACATCTTCGGCATGTGAAGCTCCATCTGCCAGGCTACATTCTCAGTAATGCGCAACTATTGCGCTTAACTGTTGGGCCATGTTATACTTAGGCATCACTATACAATGTCGCGGACTAAATATCCATCACTTGGATGCATTTTGACGGAACGGCCTATGCAGACTAGGCCATTACCGTTATTGCGTGGCCACGACCTTGCTGAAAAAGCAGGGGTACAACAACCACACCCAATATTTCGCTTAGCAATATGTATGGACTAACTCCAATATACTTTTAAGAGAATCAACTAGATAGTTAGGCTCAATCTTAATAAAAGTATATCAAAGAGTTATATCTCACTTTCTCGATTCAATACTTACTCAAGCAAATAGAAATCTACGAGTCTAATTGAATACAAGATAAATCACTTGAACGGTACCAAAGACCAAGTTTCAAGGATTAATAAATTTCAATCAACAACCAAAGGTTGGATTTCCCAATTGATCGATCAACGCACAACCTGTGATATTTCAATTATATAACAAAATATAATGTGGAAAAGAAATAAAACAGACACCAGAAGTTTTGTTAACGAGGAAACCACAAATGCAGAAAAACTCCGGGACCTAGTACAGATTGAACACGCATTGTATTAAGTCGCTACAGACACAAGCCTACTACAAACTAACTTTGGTCTGGACTGTAGTTGAACCCCAATCAATCTCACACTGATCCAAGGTACAGTTGCGCTCCTTACGTCTCTGATCCCAGCATGATACTTGTTTATGGGTAAAAACTAATTCTGCTGTTTTTGGTAATTTGGGGTGTGTTGATGAGAAACGAGTCTAAACCCTAAACAAATGTACTGCACGGGAGTACTTTTAGGTTCGAGAAATCAATCTGTAAGACTCTGGCCTAAACCAAAAAATGGCCGTTCCAGATTCAATTCGGTCACAAGGTGAAGGAGATGGGGTTGATCTTAGGAAGTGAAGCGAAGAAGGTGTTGAGATTATGAAGGTGTTAGCTGTTTATGACTTGTATCAGAGTGTTGAATTGGCTTGCACAATGTAAGCTATCAATTCTGGGTGTTTTCTGGATACGTTGGTTACAACACTTGGTTTTTCTGTGTTGTTTGAAGATAGGTTTAAGAACCTATTTATATAAGTCATTTGAGTGCAATATTCATCTCGTAGGAAGTGGAGGAAGTTGAGTGATGGAGTAGTGGGGTTGTGTAACTGATTGTCACACGCCTTTGCCCACTTCCCTTATCATCATTAACCGTTCATGCCTCCTAACACGTTCTCGTAATGGGCGCGTTGCACCCAGACCAAAACCCCAGTAAGTATCCCCCAGTTTGTGACATGTTTGATGTCTCGAACGAGTGGGTCGAGTCGTGGGACCCTCCGCGAAAAAAATAGCACATGGTGCTATTTGGTTAAATAACTAAGTTGTTTATGAGGACAGTAAAATATTGTATGTATTCGATGCATGTGAAGCATCACATTTAAGCAGCTCAAACTAATCGATGTGTATGAAGCATCATTGTTTTAGAGCCTGATTGCATAAGTCGTGGATTAGCGTCTTAAAAGGAGGCATGATCTACCACCTTTGGGTGATCGTTTGAGGACCCTACGGTCAAGTCATCACTTGGCCGATCATCTCATGTGGAATAAGGATGGTCGGTCTTCACAATGTTGCTTTGCTTGTTTTCTAAAAATAAATCTATACCATCCAACTAGGCTGGCGAAGTTGGATGTTCGTGATCATTTGCGGAAGTTTCATATTGTCGTTGATGCAACTTTAGGGTTTATGGAGCCGTGTGGCCCACCCTCTTTGGGTGTGCGTTCCGAGTCATTGAGCCATAGTTTGCGTAGGAGTAGGTCAATCACGTGTAAAGGTGGGTCTGCAGTGATCACGTTGACATCTTCGGGCCGCTTAAGATTAAATTTAAGCCACTCAAATCATCCGGCGAAGATGAGTGGTCGAGATCGACGGCGGCAAGAATGTGTTGCCGCAAACGTAATTTAGGTTTTTTTTCAAAGTAGCGCGTTCAAGCTACTTTGGGCAACCAATTTGGTATGTTCCGGTTTTACCATAGAGAGGTCGATCGCCCAAAGAAGAAGTTGGGCCAACAGTGAACACGTTGGCGCTTCTTTGGTTTCTCGAGATGCGATCCAAGCCGTCCGACTAGGCCGGCAAAGTCGGACGGTCATGATCGATCTACGACAGCTATGTATCGCCGTGACCCAAACTAGGGCTTTGTTCACTACGCGTTTACTCGAGTTTGGGCGATCGATTTAGCGCCCTATAGGCTTGCCTCTGGCAAGTCGTTTGTTCAAGGGGAAAGTGGGGCCGCCAACGATCATGCTGACACTTCTTTAATCGTTTGTAGGAATATCTAAGCCGTCCAACTAGGCTGGTGAAGTTGGACGGATATGATAGCTTTTGAGATCGTTTTTTACGGTCTTAGCTTGTTTGAGCTTGGTTTTTACGCAGCGCAATCGCTCATGTTTGGGTCGGTGTTTGAAGCGCTCGCGAATGAGCAACATGGGGGTCGATCAACTAGAGGACTGGTGGGCCCACCGGTGGTTGCTACCGTGATAGCCTAGTCCTGCTAGGAGTAAGCTATGCTTGTTAAATCATGCCAAGTTGTGTGGGCGTGATCGTTTTCCGAGACTAACATTAATGATCTAGGTTTTCTTTAAGAAATAAAATATGTGTCCGATCACGCTAACTTTAATTAAATGTGTGTGAACGTGTTGATCTCTTTGTCGAGAGATGTAGCATGTATGAGTATTTTTGTGCGAGATCCCAATACTAGCACTTCTGGGAGATTCATGTTACTCACGAGAGTGAGCATTGATCGTCATGTCATGCCAAGTATTGAGAGTTATTTGGGAACACATCTTAAAAAAATACAAGGAAAATCATGCATTAGTTAATAATGTTGGCATAAGATAGAATTCATTAATATTTGGGATTGCTACTTATGCGCACCATTCAAGGAATTTCATATATTGAGTTGTTCAACACATGCGTAAAGAAATAGGTTTGAGCACTCGTTATTTTCAAGCGGCCATCATTCCTTTGCAGGATTATGGCGCTAAATATATGGTTTTACGATTTTGACCCTGAACTAAAAACCACCATCAACAATACTACGCACTTGATTCCCTTAGCTGATCTCACCCACAACTAAGAGTTGATACGACTCAAAGTCGAAGACTTTAATAAACAAATCTGTATCACACAGAAAAGTCTACGGTAATAGATAAATCTGTCTCCCACGTAAATACCTACGAGTTTTTGTTCCGCTTTTGATAAATCAAGGTGAACAGAACCAATTGATAACCCTGGACTTATATTACCAAGAACAGCCTAGAATTATCAATCACCTCACAATAATCTTAATCGACTAGCTAAAGAAGATATGTGCGGAAAACACAAACGATGAGACTAAGATGTTTGCATGACTTCTTTTAATCTTGCCTATCGGAAAAATCAATCTTAAGTCAATCTTACGATTGTACTTAGTACGATAGAAACATCAAGATTAGATCACACAACTACAAAGAAAATAGTTGGGTATGGCTTCACAATCCCAATGAAGTTTTCAAGTCGTTAACCTACAGGGTCTCGGTAGAAACCTAAGGTTAAAAGAGAATCAACTCTATCTTATACAACTAGTATCACGCAGGATGTGTGGGGATTAGGTTTCCCAGTTGCTAGAGTTCTCCTTTATATAGTCTTTCAAATCAGGGTTTGCAATCTAAGTTACCTTGGTAACAAAGCATTCAATATTCACCGTTAGATGAAAACCTGATTAGATTCAAGTTAATATCTTTCAACCGTTGGATCGAAACTTAGCTTGTTACACACAAATGAAATGCACGTTTTAGGTTTGTGTAACCGTACCCAAACATGTACACTTAGTTGGTTCAACAGTAGTTAACCAAATGGTTATCCATATGAGCACTTTCATATCAACCATATTCTTCTTTACCATAACTAGTTCAAATGACTCAAATGAACTAGTTAGAGAGTTGTTCAATTGATTAGATCTTATATAAGTATACAAGACACAATTGAAGCAAAAACGATTTGATTCACTCGAATCGATTCATGAACTTTATAGCCACGGTTTGCAAATATGCATTCCTTAGTTTATATAAGTTTAAATTCACGAATAATCGTTTTTAGAAAATAACCAACCTAAGTACGCGGACTGAAGTACCCGAAATAAGTTTGTTTTCAGTTCACAAACTCCAGCAGATTTTCACGGGACATGAACTTCCGATGCCGCTGCATCTTGTACGCGGAATTTAGTTCTGGTTATCCTGAGCAGCAAAGTACGCATACTTTGGTTCAAGGAATAAGGACTTACACACGTATGAGTTATCACACAATTTTTATATCCAACAATGGTTATATAATCTAAACTCTCATTTCAATCATTGAAAAATTCTTAGAGGACGTTATATAGTTGTTATTCACAAACCATTTTACGCCAAAGTAATTTTCAAGTAATTGAAACATAATATGACTTTCCTCACTAGTAAAGATGAACTTGGCCAAAGCGAAAACTTACCTACACATATTTAGAGAAATAGATAAGAGAGATAAACTCGGCTCGAAATATGAAATGTGTATAATCATAGACTATATAGCGATACGAATTTTGTCTCAAGATAGGAGATACAGTAGATAGACTTTTGAGTGATAGATAAGTTTAAGTCTCCACATACCTTTTAGTCGATGAAGTTCCACCAGTTCCTTGAGTATTTCTTCGTATTTGTATGATGATCGCCATGGAGTCTAGATCTCAACTACACTTTCTATCCTAGTCCGAGACTTAGCTATAAGTAGACTAGAAATCAAGACTTATAGTTTTGATCACTAACATTGACAAACATGCTTGAGATAAAAACACATGCGAGTTCGACCGAGCAGTTCTCTAACACTTGCAAACGAGTTGGGTTAAGTTGCTTGTTCCTTAGTGGATGAACTACGGTTTGTTCTTGATCCCTTTAGAGTGGGGAAGAGTACGTAGGCAGCCGCAATGAGTTGGACCATTGCCGGTCCAATACTTTGTCGCTTATATCATGTAATTGGGAGGTGATTGCGGCAATCTGGCCTCTCATATCATATGGCTCGGTATTGCGATGCAAGATATGATTGTGGCCAAACTTGATAAGGTAAGTTGCATTCCATTCCATGGATACTCATACTTCTTATCAAGCTAGTCGACTTAGGCATTAACCAATGACGCATTAGGCATGGCCTCGAAAGTAAGCTACATCAAGATGCAAGTTAGCTGGAGCTTGCATGAGCCTAAGGGAGATGGAATTAGGTTGTAAATGTCCTATGTGCAAGTCCAAGCATTCCTCATGCCTGGAAAAGACTCGGAAGCCAGTGATGCATGTGAGATGCATCGGCCATAGTCGTCAAGGCTTTAAACCCTTCGCAGAACAAGGATAAGTTGGAACAATGTGGAAGCTAAGTTAGTTTCATCATCCTCCACGAGCATGCTTGCAAGAGCAAATGGACGCGCATTTTCCTAGCTTTAAGGCCCAATAAGCATCATCATCATGACGCATCGGGGGAGTTATGGCCAGCGCGCCCAGGCGCGTCAAACGTAATTTTCCGGTCCGTCACATTCTCACTCAAACAAATATAAATGAAGTATATGGTAAGAAAGTGTTCGTTCCATGCGAGGTAATTGTTTTCACGTAATTTCAAGTTCTTTAATAACTAAGGGGGATTTTTTGTTTTTAAAAATAATAATAACTAAATCAAAAGCAAAGAAGAATAATTGGAATTAATCAAATGAGATGAATATATTGGTCAAGGGGTTGTATAATTCCCAAACATGTATTTGCATCAATAACTATAAGCCAATTTGTTCTAATAGATGAATATATTGATGTTAGTATCTAACGATAAGAAAATAAAATTGTTTTTGATATATTGAATCACATTTATCACATATAATATTTAGTATAACTCATATCATGTTATGTGCATGATTGTTAATAATATTGTAGGATCGAATATCGCAACACCAAGATTCTCGCGAAATCCATAAACGACACCTTTGCGAAGACATCGCGGGCTGGAAGTAAAAACGACGTAACGGATGACGACAGCCAAAACACGAGAAAGATGTGAAGATGTAGCGAGACCGAGGAGTGTTGCGAGATTTGACATTTGTACATTTGCGATACTTCGCAAGTCATACCCGAAAATAAAGGACAGACAAGCTGTCACCCACTATGTAATGTCCTATATAAAGAGCCGAATAGGCTTAAGGAAGGAGAGATCTTTTTCGAGTGTTGAGCAAGTCATTAAGAGAGAGAAAGTTTAGAGTGATTGTAATTCTTTGGTTTATCTCCTTTTCATCTTGTGACATTTCTGGAGTTTGATCAATAAAACTTATAATTGTTCATCTTAAAATGATTTGATTGTGTGGATTCTCGTGAGGGGTGTAGTGTGGGATTTCCCGCAACTACAAATATATCATATATATAGTCATGTAAGCTTCAAATCTTTTACTTTGTTGGACCAATTTTACTAGAGAAAAAAAATTATTTTTTAAAATTTATTGTGTCAAAATTGTTAAAAAATTGATTAGATGGTGAAATTTATGAAATATACAGTGCAATAATTAGTATAACGAAAAATTACATATTCGGAGGGCCCAATCATCATGTGGCCGTAGGCGGTCGCCTAGGTATCAATACCAAAACTACTCTGATGTCACTGAGTCTACATTAGATCTATCCCAAGCAAGAACTGCACTAGGTAATTCTTGTCCTCTTAATATTGTTAGCCACTATGCTCATAATGATAATAAAAAAGGAAGGGGATTCAAGTGGCCCAAGAGTGTGATTCAAGTTTGTGAAAGAATTATCATGAACTTCTTATGGTCGTGGATCCTTCGATTGAAGAAATTAGTGACTGCCAAGTGGGATGAAGTTAATTCTGGTGGAAGAAGAGGGATTAGGATTGAGAAGACTTGAAGTTATAAATAAAGCTTTATTAATGAATTACTCTGGAAAATTGAGAATGAAGATGTGGAATGGACTATGTTTATGAGATCTAAATACAAAGACAAGAATGGTGATTGGATTAAATATCATAAACAGTCTACAATTTGGCCTGGACTTAAATGGGTTATTTCTGAGGTACAAGAAGGGAGCAGATGGATTGTGGGTGATGGTGAAAATATATCAGTTTGGAGAGATAAATGGATAAAAGACTATGCTCTGATTGAGAGGCATTCTATGGATTCATATATTATGCAAAATGGCATAATGAGAGTAAAGGATTTAATTCATAATGGTGAATGGTGTGTTCCTGCAGAATTGTTACAATATTTTGATGCTAGTGAGCTTCCAGTTTTAGTGGGTGGAAAGGATAGAAAATTTGGGCCAAGGACAAAACGGGAAATTTTACTGTGTCAAATGCTGCTCAAATGATCAGGAAGAAGTATGCTGTTAAAACTTGGGCTCACCAGGTATGGCAACCTTGTATTCATCCTTACACATCTACAAACTTATGGAAGATATTAAGAGGCGCATGTGCAACTGAGGAATCAGTAAGAAAGAAAGGTTTTTCAATTGTTTTTAAATGTTATTTTTGTGGCAAAGCTCAAGATAAAATGGAGCATATTATGTGGCAATGTGAATTTAGTGAAAGTGTATGGCATTGGATGGTGGGATTTTCCATCTTCTTGTCCTCACAAGTTTGATGAAATCCCGAAATTTGCAAAAGGTAAAAGTAGAACCATTAAGGAGATATGGTTCATATGTGCCTTCAATGTTATGGTGGAATTGTGGTTTACAATAAATTCTGTGATTTATGAAGAAGTTACTCCATTTTTGGATAAAATGAAAATGAAAATCAATAGATGTGCAAAAGAAGGAAGTGTCAGGATGAGAGGTAAGATATGGGGTAATATGTTTGACCTGCATATAATGTTACATTTTGGGATCTCAGGGATAAAAGTGCATACTGTCAGAGTGAAGCAATGTTTCTTTACTTTTCTTACTCGAACTGCACTCTCATTTGTTGTAATGGTGCTTCTAAGGGTAATCCAGGAATGACAGGAATAGGTTTTATTACTAGAAACCATTATGGAGATCATATGGGTGCAGCTTCAGGTGGTTTGGGTATTGCCACAAATTACTTGGCATAGGTGATGACATTAATCATTGCAGGTGAGTGGGCTGTATCAAAAGATTGATGGATGTATGTTTCAGCTTGGATTCTAAAGCTGTGATATTGGCATTCTTAAATGACAAAGTACCTTGGATAGTACAGAACAGATGGATTAAAATTAGAAGAGCTATACCTGCAATCACATTTAGACACTCATACAGAGAAATTAACTTTTCTCATTGATAAACCGCCAAGAGAGGTATTTTTCTTAGTAAAGGGAAGTACACTATTTTGAATAAAAACCTCAGTTTCTAGGTAAGCTAGAAAATGAGGATGATTTGTATTTTAGATTCTAAACAATTTGTAAGTTAGTTACTGAGTTGCCTTAGAATGCCTTGGCAACTGCTGTGTTAGTGGGCTGAGCATACTGGGCTTTCAGGTTTTTGGTTTTTTATGCCTTGAAAATCTCTGGGCCTTCTGTAAGATGTAAATGAAAATTTCATTAATAAAATTTCATGATTAAAAAAAAAAGATAATAACAAAGGCAGTACTAGCAGCCCATACATTGAGAATTGCTCCATACATAATAAAGATGGATTGAAAATGTCAGGTCTCAAAGAATATTTCCAATATTTCCAATAATAAAGATGGATTGAAAATGTTAATAAGAACGGGCCCCTAGCTCAGCTGGTCATCCCCGTTCCCCAAAGTTTAATGCGCTCCAGGAGGTCCCAGGTTCGAGTCCCCAATGGCGTAATATCGCAGGAATTAACATGGAAGATAGTGTTAATTTGCCCCCCTTGTGACACAATCTCGCCCCCCCTCCCGCCGCTTCGGCTCCCCTTGGCAAGGTTTCCCATGAGGCCCGCTGGTAGACTAGCACATCAACCTGTTCAATTAATGTAGTAGTATGTCGTTGGAGCTTAGCTTGTTAGGCTTCCAACTAGTTTCATGTAATAATAATGATCTAAAATAAATTAAATCTTTGTTATCAGTTTTCAAATTTTTCCAATTTACAAAATAATTTTTAGGTAAAAACAGGAAGAATATATTGCCTTGATTTATCATTGGCGAGGAAAGCACCGTAGTAGCCAGATATGGAAAAGTAGTTGCAACTGCCTCCACTTTCCAACCATCTCTTGACTTCATTGTTTTCTCATATGCACTGTGAGAATTTTTTCCCTTCATCACTTTCGTGGCATTTTATCCAAAGGTTACATGTAAGCAATTTCAAAATTAAGATTTTAAATTCTGGAAAATAAATTCTTACCAACCAATAAGGGAAGTAAAAAATATTCTGTGATGAGATTATTAAGAAAGAAAAATTTATTCTTTTCAAATGAAATTAATAAAAATCAAAAACCTCGTGATGAATTGAATGTTAGTGATGATGATGCAGTTCTTCTTGACTACTAAGACTCTCTATCACGTGTGCATATTATTTTGTCAGTTAGGCTCAGGAAACAACCAAACTGATACAGGTGCACACAGTATAGTGCATACATGATCGCTGTCGTAAGCGACACAAATATAATTACACTTTCTTACTACTCAAAATATAAATATAGCAAGGGCAAGAAAGGATCGATCCCATGAGAGGTCTAGGTTGTCAAATTGTTAAGGTTTCCTATATAAAACACCGAGGATTTTGTGATTTTATAAACTAAGCAAATATAAAAGCAAAGAAACAAATAAGCAAACAAATAAGATGGAAGAGATATTGGTTAAGGATTTCGTTTTCATTCACTAACATGCTTTTCACAATAACTAGAATTGATATTTAATCTCAACTTTTATCAAAGACCCTAGAATACCTTGATCGCAAGAATATCCCGCAAATCTCCTCATGTCATCAACAAACACATTAAAAGATGCGAATATGAATTCTACCTAAAGGAACAACCTAACGTGTAAAAGCACTAATCAAGTTTAATTCCCTAGATGCGTTAAGTTCTATGAAATCAGGCCAATCAAAGCAATCGAACGTGGAAAGCGCACTAATTCAATTTAACAAAGGTTACGATTCACATATGATCATAAGAATATATCACTACAAACTATAATCATATTATGCTACTTGTATTCAAGGAATATCACTTTTGCGTATAATAAACCCTAAACTAGCAATAGATGTGATTAGAAGTTCTACCAATTTGCAACTTGTCAAAACAATCAATCAATCATGAAACAATATTTTCAGAGAATTGCAAACGATAGATATGAGACAAAACTAATATATTGAATCAAAGAATCATATTATGTGAAATCCAACTATTCCATAACCAAAAGATAATTAGGTACTCATATTCAAGGAGTTCATCACAAGAAGAAAGAGAAGTTTCATGTTCTAAACCCTAGAAAACAAGTAGAGAGAAAAAGAATTAGAAAAGATATAAGATATCTCTAAATTGTGCCTAGGCTTCTCTATATATAGAGTTTTATAACCTCCTCTTGAAGAAACTAGGAAACCTAGCAAAAATAGGAAAAAACATCTCTTAGGAATTGCGTCCCGTGCGTTAAACCCCGTGCAAAGTGGCTGCCAAAATCACCAAAGATCGTTCACGTCCAAGTCTCGGCCATGCAAATTAAGTCGCCTACGTACTGCCTATTGAGCTCGTGCATCAGCTGTGGAAGCCCAGCCCATTATCGTTCTTGGCTTGTCAGTTTTGTGGAACTGACAGCCTATTCTCAATTCCATCTTTCCCTCGATAAATTCTTCTCTTCGTTCCCTGTGTTTAGTTACAGATAGATTACTCCACCTGACTATGGCAGCAACGTCCAGACTCCTCATATCCAGCTCCATGGCAGCACCTTCATGCCATCATTACAACTCTTTCCCATCACCGAGCTTCCATTTCCATGACATGCAGACTCGAGCTACAACGTCAATATCCATCGCCCAATCTTCCATCACGAGCTGCTTTCTCCAATCTTCTTTTCATCACCGAGAATCAATGGCAGCAGCAAAACTTCATTAATCGAACAAGCTCAACTGCCAGGTCTCTGCTCGCTACTCGAGTTCACCCCACCCTCTTCAATGGCAGCAGCGTCTCCCTGTAACTTCATCCCGAGCCGTCTCGATCACCAACACCAACCACAGACGTTAGTTTCAACTCCTTCCATCATCGCTTCTTTCTCGACTTCACTGGCAAAGAACATTCAAACCCAGTTCTTCCTCATCACCGCCAAGAATAACTCCATATCGAGCAACCATTCCCTCACCACCATACGTGACATCACATTTGTCGTGTCTATCTTCGACTCCAACATCTCCACAAATGTCATTCATTCTCCTCGTTCGAATTCCATGTCTGCCATCTCGTTCAGTTCTTCGTCATTGGCAGCATCATCATCTCGAGTTCTTCTTTGTCCATCTCCAACTGAAACTCTTTCTCGAGCTGAACTCTCACATCGGTGTCAACCTCCACAATGGCAGCAACGTTAACTGCCATGCTCCCCTGTCACTAGCTCTTCCACCAAGAATGACAAAGAAACACCCTGTCGAATGCTCCACATCTTCCATCCTCAGCAACAACACTCATCCATATCATCCCTGACATCGTGATCACTGCCAACAACACCCACAACGACTAAGCTTCTGTCGATCACCATAACATCTTCTAACTCCTCGAGTTTACAGCCAACCACCATCGTATCATTCTCTGTACAACTCATCCCTTGTCATTACTCGAGTTATCACAGCCTTCATAAACCTCCTCATCTCCGTCGAGTTCTGTTGAGTTAGGGAAGAAGAAGAGGAAGGTGCCCTTAGCAAGACGACTGGTGCCTTAAAACATGTTTTGAATTCTGGCTTCCCCCTAGTAATGGCCTAACTTCCTTTAGCAGCTCCTTTGAAAATGTCCGCCCCTTAACATGAGGGTGTCCCTTAGCGATCATTCATTCAAGCCGTCCCCCGGAAGGAACTTAATTCCCGACTTCATTCTTGTTTCGCCCATAACTTCTTCATACGATGTCGGAATGACTCCGTTCTTTCTCGCATTGTCTTCATCTTCTCGTCCTCTACACAATGAAAAGTAGAAATCTTGTATTTGAACAAGTTCTAATTGGTCTTTTTGCTCCAAATGACTCCATTGCACCTAATAAACTCAAAAGCACACATAAGATACATAATTTACAAGAAAACTCGCAAAGAAAGCATAAATACTAGATATTAAATTAGGTGTTTTAGACACCTATCAGATTCCCCCACACTTAGACTTTGCTAGTCCTCGAGCAAATCAAACAAAACTAGAATACAACAACTCCGTGTCGTCGAGGCTACGGTTAATTTTAGCATAAATAACAAGCCTTTAAACCCCTAGGTGTCCCTAGTGGACGAGTTATAGTCTCGTGAAGGTTTACTAGAGATATACCTACAAAACCTATATTTCAAACTCCGTCTATTTGTGACACATCAATGAACGAATCCAAAATGACTACGGGGAGGAGGTACCTTGCAAATTCAATTCAATTATTAGTAAATAAACTCTAAATAGATAGTCGAACAAGCCACAATACTCGGAAACTAACAAACCACAATCACAATGAAAAGATTAAGAAGATGGATAGAGATGTAGATGTTGGCGAATATTCACAAGTGTTCGATGTTTCCCATATCTGTCTCAAGGTCACCGTTAAGATGAACTTAATCCTATTGATTGAGCTACTTTGTGCCGAATGCTACATCAAATCAATTGGCATATACAAGGGAACCAAGAGTGACTTTATTCAACACAATAATATTTTTTTTTTTTTTTATAATTGGATCAAACTCGGATCCAATTTCTTTTTTTAGACGGCATGATTAGATCTTTGGATCCAAGCGCATGCTTCTTGTCAGCAAGTACATGATAGTTGCCTTGGATCCCGCATTCCACGCTTGTTTAGGCGACGGAGACAGGGACTACGTTTCACACATACTGCTATTCCCAAGTGTCTTTTATTCCGTTTTGGTCTAATTGGTCGGTCCTTTTATTTATTTTTTTCAAATTTTTTTTTTTTTTTTTTTTTTTTTTTTTTTTTTTTTTTTCTTTTTCTAGTAACTCAATCACTCTATTTCATCCTAGCAGTAATAACACGTCGATGTTCAGTGACCCACCAAAGCACTTAGAGAACAATAGATAAATATGGAAAAAATAAAAATAGAATGTGATATGGTGATATTCCGAAATATGGTAACAACTATCATGGTATTTATGATTTCTGAGCTATATTCGTCCCCTTTAGTTAATTGGTTCTTCAACTCCTGCATTCAAAATGGTTCCATCCACTAATGGTGTCAAAAACAAACTATACAAACATATAATGCTCCCCCACACTTAAACCTCACATTGTCCTCAATGTGTAAAACCGAAAGTTCTGAATTCTGACGTAACAGCAGATAAAACGCAAAAACTGTGCAAATTGGTAAGGAATTTGGAAAACTCCATTTCACAAAAGTTGTTCACCTACGTGTTTTCTACACAGTGTCAAAATTTCACAGTGTTTTGATAAACGGTCTGACAGTTATGGTCTCTGGACTGAACTACGCGCAGTCTGAAATTTTCTGACGAAAAGGTATTCGTCATAATTCTCTTCTAAGATAGATTACGGACTCAATGAAATTAAACATAGGGATGCAAATATGATATAAAAACAGTAAAAAAATAAATAAACGAAACAAAAATAAAAAGCAAAAGGATAAGAGATACAAAACCGGTGGGTTGCCTCCCACTAAGCGCTTGTTTTAAAGTCGACGGCCCGACCTAGCTTCTTGTAAGAATCATTCCCCATACACCAATAATCTAAAAAGTTGGGGATCCGTCCATAGAACCTGTTTTGTAAACACTAGCTTCACACAAATATTAGTAACATAAAGCAAAAGTAAAGCTATGAACCGATAAAAGCTTCCCCACACTTATTCTTGTCCACACTTGGAAGTGTATAAAGAATATAGAAGTCGGGTACATCCACGGTTTCTGGTTCCATAACCTGCATAGTATGAGAATCAAGTGTCTCTAATGACGGAAAACGAGAAACAAAGTCAGTCAACAATATTCTCGAAGCACATAAATTCAAACCAATAAGAGGTAAAGGAGAAGAAACAATAGGCAAAGGGTTAGATAAACCTTCACAATCTCTTGTATTATGGAATCCTCTTCATCCTTGAAAAACTCAAGTGAATTATTCACCTCTTGTGTATCATGGTCCTCTATCAAACCTTGCAACCATTCTTCATCCGTTTCGCTTTAACCAAAGTATCGACATAAACATCATCATTACAATCACTTTGCAAGCTCAATTGGGTCTTCCACAATATTGGTCATAACGGTCTCATTCTCAACATATTCCTCCTTTTTGTTGTAAGGCACATATTCTTTTGCGGATCCAAATTTTATCATAAGAAACTTTTTTAGAACACTCAAAAATGCATCATCCTCAAGCTCCACCCTTTGAATAGGCTCTTGATCATTATTAAGATCAATGCTTGAGTAATCTACACAAGTGTCAACATATTCCTCTTCATCTACATCTTGATCCCAAAAAGACTCCTCGGAGATGTCACCATGAGTTGTTTCAAACAATGTATCATAATCACCGTCACTATCATAGTCAACATAAGATTGTTCCTCGCTGAATTTAGTGTTGTTAATCTCTAACTCATCCTTTTGAATAGGTGAATGATCATTATTACGATCAAGAGTTGAGTTAACTACACAATTATCAACAAAAGTCCCCAAAGATTGGCCTTTTTCAACATTAGCATCAATCAAATATTCATCACAAACCATATGCACATTAGAATTATCCATATCTTCCTTGTATTGATCAATGTCTCTTCGTAAGATAGTCATACTTTCACGAAGTTCTTGGAGTTGCTCGTTTGTAGTCTCTTTAGCTTTTTGAAATTCCTCTTTTAAAAAGTTGGAAACTTTATCTATAAAATTAGAGACTTTTTGTTCACAAGCATAAGAATCCTCCCATCCTTGTTGTTGTTCACACACATACTCACCATAAGGTTGTTGAGGAAAACCACAAGGTTCCATGGAATATTGGTCATAACCAATAAATTGGTTTTGATTATACCCATGGAATTGGTAGTTGTCATATTGTTGAGGTTGTTGAAAACCGTATCCATTGTTCCAATATGCTCCTTCCATTGAAATAAGCACCCGAAATAATTCTCAAACCAAGGTTAAAACCTTAAAATAAGAAAAAATAAAAATAAAACAAAAACAAAAACTAAATACAAAAATAAGAAACCAAAAACAATTAACAACCGCTGCCTCCCAAGCAACGGCGCCAAAATTTGATCGCTGTCGTAAGCGACACAAATATAATTACACTTTCTTACTACTCAAAATATAAATATAGCAAGGGCAAGAAAGGATCGATCCCACAGAGAGGTCTAGGTTGTCAAATTGTTAAGGTTTCCTATATAAAACACCGAGGATTTTGTGATTTTATAAACTAAGCAAATATAAAAGCAAAGAAACAAATAAGCAAACAAATAAGATGGAAGAGATATTGGTTAAGGATTTCGTTTTCATTCACTAACATGCTTTTCACAATAACTAGAATTGATATTTAATCTCAACTTTTATCAAAGACCCTAGAATACCTTGATCGCAAGAATATCCCGCAAATCTCCTCATGTCATCAACAAACACATTAAAAGATGCGAATATGAATTCTACCTAAAGGAACAACCTAACGTGTAAAAGCACTAATCAAGTTTAATTCCCTAGATGCGTTAAGTTCTATGAAATCAGGCCAATCAAAGCAATCGAACGTGGAAAGCGCACTAATTCAATTTAACAAAGGTTACGATTCACATATGATCATAAGAATATATCACTACAAACTATAATCATATTATGCTACTTGTATTCAAGGAATATCACTTTTGCGTATAATAAACCCTAAACTAGCAATAGATGTGATTAGAAGTTCTACCAATTTGCAACTCGGTCAAAACAATCAATCAATCATGAAACAATATTTTCAGAGAATTGCAAACGATAAATATGAGACAAAACTAATATATTGAATCAAAGAATCATATTATGTGAAATCCAACTATTCCATAACCAAAAGATAATTAGGTACTCATATTCAAGGAGTTCATCACAAGAAGAAAGAGAAGTTTCATGTTCTAAACCCTAGAAAACAAGTAGAGAGAAAAAGAATTAGAAAAGATATAAGATATCTCTAAATTGTGCCTAGGCTTCTCTATATATAGAGTTTTATAACCTCCTCTTGAAGAAACTAGGAAACCTAGCAAAAATAGGAAAAAACATCTCTTAGGAATTGCGGCCCCGTGCGTTAAACCCCGTGCAAAGTGGCCGCCAAAATCACCAAAGATCGTTCACGTCCAAGTCTCGGCCATGCAAATTAAGTCGCCTACGTATCGCCTATTGAGCTCGTGCATCACTGTGGAAGCCCAGCCCATTATCGTTCTTGGCTTGTCGCTTTGTGGAACCGACCCTATTCTCAATTCCATCTTTCCCTCGATAAATTCTTCTCTTCGTTCCCCGTGTTTAGTTACGTATAGATTACTCCACTCCGACTATGGCAGCAACGTCCGCACTCCTCATATCCAGCTCCATGGCAGCACCTTCATGCCATCATTACAACTCTTTCCCATCACCGAGCTTCCATTTCCATGACATGCATACTCGAGCTACAACGTCAATATCCATCGCCCAATCTTCCATCACGAGCTGCTTTCTCCAATCTTCTTTTCATCACCGAGAATCAATGGCAGCAGCAAAACTTCATTAATCGAACAAGCTCAACTGCCAGTCTCTCTGTCTGCTACTCGAGTTCACCCCAGCCCTCTTCAATGGCAGCAGCGTCTCCCAGAACTTCATCCCGAGCTCGTCTCGATCACCAACACCAACCACAGACGTTAGTTTCAACTCCTTCCATCACTGCTTCTTTCTCGACTTCACTGGCAGCAACATTCAAACCCGTTCTTCCTCATCACCGCCAAGAATAACTCCATATCGAGCAACCATTCCTCACCACCATACGTGACATCGTCACGCGTTGTCTATCTTCGTACTCCAACATCTCCACAGCGTCATTCATTCTCCTCGCTCAATTCCATGTCCGCCATCTCGTCGCTTCTTCGTCATTGGCAGCATCATCATCTCGAGTTCTTCTTTGTCCATCTCCAATCAAACTCTTTCTCGAGCCGAACTCTCACATCGGTGTCAACCTCCACAATGGCAAAAGCAACGTTAATCGCCATGCTCCCCGTCACTAGCTCTTCCACCAAGAATGACAAAGAAACACCCCGTCGAATGCTCCACATCTTCCATCCTCAAGCAACAACACTCATCCATATCATCCCCGACATCGTGATCATCGCCAACAACACCCACAACGACTAAGCTTCGTCGATCACCATAACATCTTCTAACTCCTCGAGTTTACAGCCAACCACCATCGTATCATTCTCCAGTACAACTCATCCCTTGTCATTACTCGAGTTATCACAGCTTCATAAACCTCCTCATCTCCGTCGAGTTCGTTGAGTTAGGGAAGAAGAAGAGGAAGGTGCCCTTAGCAAGACGACTGGTGCCTTAAAACATGTTTTGAATTCTGGCTTCCCCTAGTAATGGCCTAACTTCCTTTAGCAGCTCCTTTGAAAATGTCCGCCCCTTAACATGAGGGTGTCCCTTAGCGATCTTCATTCAACCGCTCGCCCCGGAAGACCGACAAGCTTTAATTTCATTCTTGTTTCGCCCATAACTTCTTCATACGATGTCTGAATGACTCATTCTTTCTAAAGCATTGTCTTCATCTTCTCGTCCTCTACACAATGAAAAGTAGAAATCTTGTATTTGAACAAGTTCTAATTGGTCTTTTTGCTCCAAATGACTCCATTGCACCTAATAAACTCAAAAGCACACATAAGATACATAATTTACAAGAAAACTCGCAAAGAAAGCATAAATACTAGATATTAAATTAGGTGTTTTAGACACCTATCAATACATTACATTTATATACACTTTACACTACTACTTGGCATGTGATGATCAACTCTTTTGCACTCTAGCTAGCTACTCTCTTCTCGTGTGTGTCTATTACTTATTTGGACTTACACCGGCACATAATGTTGTTGCATCCACTATTACTTGATACTCTCGCACTATATCAATCCCCATTTATTTGTCTCACAAAATCTTTGACCGAATCGATAAGACATAGAACACACCACACAACTCTGTTTTTGATCTAGTTTCATTCACTCATTTATTTATTTTTGTTTCTCTTTTTTAAGACTCTCTCCACAAATTACTAAACCATTTGGATTTGGATACGATTCATTCTATGATACACACACATTCCTTTATTAGGTTATCAATTTTCCAACATTATATCATAACTCGTTTGTGAATCAATTGTTTTTGATTTTGTTAGAGCATTGCTTGGTCGAACTCACAAGTGTTGCTATATCAAGCTTGTTGTCAAATTTAGTTGTCAAAACCATATCTTGATTTCTAGTCTACAATTAGTTGAGTCTCCGTCTAGGATAGAGGTAGGTGAGAAACGAATCAGTCATCATTTGCGTTCTACCTTTTGAAGGCGAAGATCAACTAAATATTTTGGAGAACTTCATCAACAAAAGTTAAGTGAAGACTGAACCACATATTTCTCAAGTTATATTCACTACATATCTTCTGAGACGATGTCGCGTAACTAATTATACTAGCTTGCATAGACAAGAATTTCGAGTCGATAACTATTTATTTAGTTTAATATGATGACTAAGCTTAATGAACATTTGTTCATACTTGATCAAATTCGGTGGAGAAAAATTTATTGTTTGGAACCAAATCATGATTCAAGATTATTATTCAAAAAATAGCCTAGAACAGGTGATATGTGTCATTGGTATTTTCGGGAATGTTTTAAATTCAACATCTTTTGTTTGAATCGTTGGTTTACTGTGAATTTTTGATATGTTGTATATTATTGATTCATGTATGTCCTTGTAAAGTTTGAAAATTATCAGATAAAGTTATTACCATGGAATATATAATGTAATATGGTTGCAGTTAACTTGTTTGCATAAATGCTTGAAAGAAATTCATGTTGTTAAGCCATGGTTGCTTATGTTGTTTGTGAAAATGATTTATAAAAAGAAACAAGTTCATGTTTTACCGTTATATGAAACATGTTTCATGCTAACCGCTGTAATGATCCCGAGAGTTAAATGGGTAATGATCCCCATGGGAACTTGTGTTTCCCGACCATCGATGGCGGCTGTCCGTGCTGGTAAACGATAGGTGGATGTACGAACCAAGGTTTTCGTACCATGAATGAAACATGTAATGATCCCCCAGAGCAGATGGGTATGATCCCCATAGGAACTTTTGTTCCTGGCCATCGATGTAGGTTGTCCATGCCGATAAACGATAGGTGGGTATACGAACCAAGGTTTTAAATCAAGTGAACTCATGGTGTCTGGACTATTAATACTTGAATAATTTATGAATGACTTGTTGACAATTATTTTGGTATTGTAAATTCATGGCTTGTTGTGACAATATTAATTTATGAATTGTGTGTTGAAATCTAGATCAAATGATTTGTTGGAAACATAATTGGTGTTATGAACTCATGCGTTGAAATTCAAATGGATGAATTGTTGAAAACTTAATTGTATTGTGAATCGATGATGTCGTAAGTTGGATTATTTGTCTGAAATACTATTGATATTGTTTGTTATTGAAAATATAATTGAATCCTCAAAGTTGTGCAAAGTCTCTTGTTATATGTTCTCTTTGATTGATTGATTTTTATTTTCACATCTTTGGAGAATGGGGATGCATTCTATTGAGCTGTCATCTCACCCCAATTGACATTCCTTGTAGATTTATTAGATTTGCGCAGCGGAATCTAGGAAAGAGTAGCATAGTGATTGAATTGTTTACTTGTATTTGTTCGAAGTGCAAATCGATATCAAATTTTTAATATATAATATTGTTAATGATAAATTTAAACCTAAGAAATAATATATTTTCCTATTGATTAATTTTGATATATATTAATCTGATTTAAATTAAAATTAAAATAAATTTTTAAGTCTTTTTCCGACTTAATGCTTCGAGTTCGGATTTCCATATGGGTTTGACCCCGGGTCCGAACTCGGGGTGTTATAATACATGGCAACGGTTATCCGCTGAAACCAGGCCGAACCAAACCGATTAGCGGAAAACCGAATCGAGCCACTTACTAATGGTTGGTTTTGGTTTAAAAGATAAAAACCGAGAGTAATGCTTTCGGTTTTGTTTTGATATAAAAACCAAAACGAATACCCATGGTAAAACCGATTAGTTTTGATGTAATAAATATCAACCATTAGATCTACCTTAAATTAGATTTAAACATAAATGTCTATATTTAATTTTATTTAATTTCAATGTAAAATTTGAGGTGTAATTTTTTGTGTAACTATATTTTAATCTTTGTTGTAAGTCCTATGTCCCATAGATGTGCGGCCCAACTAGGTAGTTAGGGTTTTCCAACGGTTGTATATAAAGCATACTCTTTTATGTAATATGGATGTTGCCTATCAATACAATCCCTCTTGTCGTTTCTCATAATCTTGGTCTTCTCTCTGTTTTTCCCTCAAAGATGTTATCATGCACGAGCTCTTCATCGTGGAATTTTTCATTTTTTTTTTCTTTCTGGTAATCATCTTTCAAGTCCGATATCAAGAAATGGATGATTTCCATCAACGCCGAAATGAAATAAGCTAAGATGGACCTCTATTTTCTCCTATATGTTTTCCCCCTTCCCCTGTTTGTGATTTTGGCACATCAATACGTTTGTGATTTCGGCATATCAATACAATTGTGAACTTGTGTGGCGGAAGTTGATTAGGTCGTATTGTTTATGTACCGATTTTCCATATAGATTTCGTATCGTTTATATACTGATTTTCCATATAGATTTGATCGTATTGTTTATACAGGCTATATGCATCTATATGTATGATCAATTTCCATTGGGTGTTGTTTATGTATTGATTTTCCTTATACAAGCTATATGCATCTATGTGTATATGTATGATCAATTTTAACTTGGTGATTACATGGTATAATATATTTTATTTGTTTATTTTTATATTGTGATTGGTTAGAGGAGGAAGAGATTCTGAGGATCCAGAGAACCCGTTCGTCTTCTAGAAATCTGGAAGAAAACTTGTTCGTCCGTGGAGAAGATGAGAAGGAGGAAAACGGACCCAGTTGTCTGTATGCCACCCGACCCGCTCCGAGTCCGTCATGTTCCGAGTCCGTCTGCCACCCGATCCGGGTCCATCTGCCCTGTTCCGGTCCGTCACTAATTGATGCGATGCTGTATCTGTCCCGTTCCGTCTCCAGCAATCCTGTCTCGTTCTGGTTCCCAGGGCTGTACTATCTGTCGACCTATCCCGTTCGGTTCCGGGGCCGTACTATCCTGTCCCGGCCTATTCCATTCTAGTTCCCTGGTGGTGTGCCAGCATGTGGCGTCCTTGCGACCAAGATATGCGAGCGTTCTGGTTTTGTCTACACATATATAGATAGTGGAAACCAAAGCTTGAGGAAGGTAAGTAACTAATCGAACATGAATATTTGATGGACTTATTATTTTTATTTTATTTTTAGAACACGTCTAGTTCTTTTTTTTTTTTTATCTTTGTCTTAAGATAAGTCCATACCATATAAATGGTTAATTTAAATCATGATTGTTGATTTCGATCATTAGGAATTTTGATCTTAATGCTATTTTGTTCTCTTGAATATGATATTGGCTATAGTTAATGATGTCTTTTGTACAATTGGTTGTACCAACTCGATTCAAATGTATGTATTTGGGGTTTAAAAGTACTTGAGCACCATTATTGCATACTTGATAATTTTACCCTAAAATTTGAATGTTCGGTGGAATGTAATCCACTTCTTTGGACTATTAATTTGTCAAGATAGTTTCAATCGATACGTTCAAATTAAATCACATGTATTCAATTTTTGTGGAAGAACTCATAAAAGAAGATATGAGTCAGAAAACTCTACTTCATCCATGGTACTAACGAACTAGTATATGTTGAAGTATGACAAGAAGAGAACTATCTTTAGTAATCTATTCAACCTAAAGTAATTGGTTGACATGTGTAGTGAGATTCTCTTGGCCTATTGAGATAAAGAATTTTCTCAAATTAAGCTAAATGTAGCAAAATTGAAAATGGAAAGAACCCGAAGTAATGAGGGTTAGACGTAATGACTCATATAAAGCATGCGAAAAGGAATATATATATCATGAGACAATGATGTACTTTTCCGGTAGTAATGACACCAAAGTACATGTATCATCCGAATATGGGATGAAGCTAAGATGTAATTCTAGCTCCCATCATAAATGAAAAGAGTTGGAAATGCACTCGGTCATAGGTGTTGATATATACAATGTAACGTGTGTATAATAGTAACAACCAATTTTCACATCAACTTTAATGGCAATAAGAACTTTTCTGGCCAATTTACTATCTTATTGATTGCACTAGATCCAATGTATGCACTTATGGAATGAAAAGTACATCATTCCCATGAGACATAAATTCTCTAAAGTACTTGAGATATATTTGGATGAAACGTAACATATATTCATTCTAAAGTAATTGAGTTGAATCTGACTTTTTTTACGTAATAAGGCCACACCACTTATTAAATCTCCCAAGACTCAATGTCTAAGCTCTGTATGTACTAAGGGCTAATCACACCAAAGGGTGTTCATTCATGAACTATTACCTACCTTTTTGTAAACTTACAGTGAGAATGAAGTTGATTGCATCTATAAACTATTTCTAATGAATGTGGAAGGAAGCATATCCTTAGAAAATTAATGTGTCAATCTAGTGAATTGTAAATTACCGGAACTTGAGTTACCGAATTCATATTAACCCTAACAATGAACTGTTTGGGATTGGGATTGATTCATAAAGACTTTGACATAACCATAAGGCACATTGGTTGTGACACGATGTTCCGTTTTGAATTACTAACACGGGCATCACTTCATTTGAGTGTACAAGACAATGAACTAATAAAATGCGAAGTTACGACATCTATCACATTAATCAGTGATTTCTAAAGTTACTAGATTTGCACTACCTCTCCACATTATTCTTTAGAATAACAAATCATGTCACTCATCTCACAAAGTCTTTCTTTAGCAAAACATGATTGAGACCGCCCTGTTTTACTTAGATGCAAATGGTAAATAACTCATTCTTCAAAGAAATAAAGTGTTGTTAGTGAACATATATCCATGCAGAATGCGGACCATTCAAGTGATTTATGGCTCTGGTGGATGATTCGACGCATTGAATCAGTTATTGCTTACAACAAACGATGCGTTTAATTTTTGTAAAAATCCTAGCACGTATTACACAATGAAAAGTGCAAAGGCTCACCACCCTTGTTAATGCTAGAGAATTTACATTAAAAGGACTTGATGAATATTGCATGTTTAATAGGATCAATGTAGAGCATCTTATACGGAATGGTCTCGAAGAGGCTACCATCAAAGGTTACTGAGATGGTGTCTAAGGAATAGGTTATGCGAACCAACCTACCTTTTATTGATTTGGGATATGCAATATTACACGCATCTTTAATTAATTCGTTTTAGAACCCAATATTAGTGAACTTTTTCTGCGTACCAGTTGGTAACTGGATTTAAGCCTGACATTTGTGTTCTTACGCATTTTTGGTTGCACTATTATTTGTAGGTGAAAATGGTTTCTGTTGATTTCGGTAATTTCGGGTGTGCAGGTGAGAAACAATTTAAACCCTAAACAATGTACTGCAAGGGAGTACTTTAGATTCGAGAGATCAATATGTACAAGTCCGGCCTAAACCAAGAAATGGCCATTCCAGACTTGCTTCGGTCACAAAGTGGAGGAGAATGGGTTGGTTTTGGGGAGGGAAACAAGGAAAGTGGTGAGACCATAATAGTTGATTCTGGAAGAGTAGTTGGGTTACTACGACTTGTTATCTGAAAAGTGAAAGAGATAACAAGGTGAGCTAGCAAGTAAGTATTTCTGAGTGTTGTATCTCCCGTATGAACTTGTTGTTCAATGGAAATAGGTAAGACCTATTTATACAAGTCGGAGTAAAACGTGATTCTGGTCTCATTAAGGAGTGGGGAAGTAAATGGGAGGAGGTGGTAACCGTATGCATGGAATTGATGTTCCACAAAGTGGTTAACGCATGAAACCGGTTTTCATGAAACCGCTAACGTTATGGAATTGATGTCCTATAAAGTTGTTAACGCATGTGATTTATGTCCCATGAAAGTTTCACACATAACTTCCCGTATTTACTAACCGCCTCACCCTTATGACACTTCCTTATGGACGGGCGTAGTGTACGCCGCACACGTAAACCGCCAAACCAATACCCAAAGAGGATCCCCGGTTTGTGTTGATGTCTCGAATGTTTTGGAAAATATGTAGCACGTTGTTGTGGCTTGGCAAGTCAAGCTCGGGAAACTTGCCCGTACCTGGTGACCTTGACTACCGAGATTTTGCATCTTGAGAGGAGGGGCAACCGTTGATCGTTGCACGCTTCGTTTTGCAGGCGCGTAGTGAGGGCCAACATGGTGGCGCGGCTAGGTTGGCATGCCGTTTGCATGGCAAGGTTTGGCGTGGCCAAACTTAGGTTTTCGGGCCAAAGGTTACCATGTGTCGTCTGGTAACCTTGGATGGCTAGGATTTTCTCATGGGATTGAAGGGCAACCGTTGATTGTTGCACGCCTCCGTTTTGGTAGACGCGTAGTGAGGGCCAACATGGTGGCGCGACTAGGTTGTCATGCCGTTGGCATGGCAAGTTTTGGCGTGGCCAAACTTAGGTTTTCGGGCCAAAGGTTACCATGTGTCGTATGGTAACCTTGGATGGCTAGGATTTGCTCCTGGGTTTGAAGGGCAACCGTTGATTTTTGCACGCCTTCATTTCAGTGGCCGCGTAGGGAAGGCCAAAAGGGTGGCGCGTCTAGGGCCAAGGCAAGGGCGTTTGGCTTGGCATGATGTGACTAGCATGGCTAGGGCCAAGGAAAAGTGCGTTTGGCATGCCGCGGCTAGCTTGGCTAGGTTTAGTTTGGCTTGGCATGTGGGGCCAAGGGTTTTCCATGGGTGTATGGCGTGGCTAGGGCCAAGGCAAGGGCGTTTGGCTTGGCATAATGTGACTAACGTGGCTAGGGCCAAGGCAAAGTGCGTTTGGCATGGCGCGGATAGCTTGGCTAGGTTTGGTTTGGCTTGGAATGTAGGGCCAAGGGTTTGCCATGGGCGTATGGCGTTTGGCTTGGCATGATGTGATTAGCATGGCCAGGGCCAAGGCAAAGTGCGTTTGGCATGGCGTGGCTAGCTTGGCTAGGTTTGGTTTTGCTTGGCATGTGGGGCCAAGGGTTCGCCTTGGGCGTGGCTAGCTTTGGCTAGGTGCGGTTTTGGCTTGGCATGTGGGGCCAAGGGTTTGCCATAGGCGCATGGCGTGACTAGCTTGGGATAGGTGCGGTTTTGGCTTAGCATGTGGGGCCAAGGGTTTGCCATAGGCGCATGGCGTAGCTAGCTTGGGCTAGGTGCGGCTTTGGCTTGGCATGTGGGGCCAAGGGTTTGCCATAGGCGCATGGCGTGACTAGCTTGGGCTAGGTGCGGTTTTGGCTTGGCATGTGGGGCCAAGGGTTTGTCATAGGCGCATGACGTGACTAGCTTGGGCTAAGTGCGTGACCAAGATAGGGTTTTGGGGCAAAGGTCGTTTGGTAACCTTAGACGGTCAGGATTTGCTCCTGGGATTGAAGGGAAACCGTTGATTGTTGCACGCCTTCGTTTTGATAGCCGCGTAGTGAAGGCCGTATGGTGGCGCGGCATGGGGCCATGGCGAGGTGTGTTTGGCATGGCGCAAAGAGGGTGTGGCGGGCATGATTTTCCATTGGCACGGAGGTGCGTCTAGCATGGATGGCATGCTTTGGCGCGTCGATCGCATGGTCGGCATGATTTGCCATTGGCGAGAGGTGCGGCTAGCATGGTTGGCATGCTTTTGGCGCGGCTCGGTATGGCTGGCATGATTTGCCATTGGCACAGAGGTGCGGCTAGCATGGTTGGCATGCTTTTGGCGCGGTCGGTGTGGCTGGCATGATTTGCCATTGGCATAGAGGTGCGGCTAGCATGGTTGGCATGCTTTGGCGCGGTCGGTGTGGCTGGTGATAGGTGTTGTAAAACACCTAATTTAATATCTAGTATTTATGCTTTCTTTACTATTATTCTTGTGAATTGCATCTCTTATGATTGATTTTGAGTTTATTAGGTGCAATGGAGTCATTAGAAGCAAAAGAAGGAGAAATTAGCCATTTGGAGCGAAAAAGGCAAAAAGGTCAACTCGCAGACGATATTTGGCGCATGCTAGGTTGCACAAGAGGAGTTACGCCGGAAATTAAGCTGCCAGTCTCCTAAAACTGAGAATTAGGCTGTCGGTTTTCTGAAACCGACAAGTCATGTTTGAACTGGTCATCCCTTATCCTAACGCAGTGGGTATCTAAATCCATTTGTCTCTATAACCTTAAACTAAATGTCAAATACCTAACCATTTTATCTCAGCTCATGCCGCTGCTACCAGAGTCATTCTCGTCGGCAAAATCAAGATCCATATGGGTTTGTAGTGGTTGAGTTACTGTTGTCGAGTGAGAGGTCGAAGTTGAGAGCAAATTGGGGAAGAATTAGAAGATTGGTTGAGCTTGATTTGAGAGAGAGATGGGGTTTGGACCAAATCGATTAATGGAGGAGATTGAATCTGAGAACTGAATTGAAGATGTATTCAACAGACAACGGAGAAGAAATTAATAACTCAACTGGAAGATTTTCATGGGTGTGAAATTAGGGTTCTCTGAGCTGCAAATCGACAGATGAAGAACAATGGGAGATGGGTCTGAGCTAGAAACTAGGTATGCAAGGTTGATTCTCGGTTTCATGAAAGTGCGAGATCGCATTTGAAGTACAAGAAGAATCAGTTGCTTCCATATGTATTGTGGGTGTTGCAAGTGAGTAAAGAAGGGTATTTGGTTTGTGGCTGTATAGGTCTGCAAGCAAAATGGTGGTACTGTTGAACAAGAAGCTGCTGACGTTAGTTACAGAGAGTATGAAGCTCAGCTGGAGTTGTGAGACTTCAGGTGCTGGTGCCATTGAGAGCTTGTGTTGAATTGCAGAAGAAGATAGAGATGGAATTGAGGTTGGATGACGATGAGAAAGAAAAATTGGAGAATGCGGGTTCAACTAAGAGATGGAGGAAGCCTGCATGGTGTATATGATTTTCATGGGTTTGATTTGTGAGATTGAACTGATGTTGCAATTGGGTTATTGTTGCAGTTCAAATGGAGTGTTGGGGTTGTGAAACTGGAGCTGAAGGGATGGATGGGATTGAGCTGGTCATTGTGGTGGTACTGATATTGCAGGATGGTTAGAATGGCTGTGTGCAAGAGCTGATGTTGTTGTGTTTGAGCTGCAATTAGAGGCACAGCTTATGGAGATGGATGAAACGGAATTGCAGGTTATAATGCCTGTTAGTGAATGGCTTAAGTTGAGCCTGCGATGGGGATGTTGTTACTGTATATGAAATAATGGGTTCGAGTAATTGTATGGTCCGCAGTTCCAATGGCTTGAGCTCATTGCACGCAAGAGCTGGTACTGTGCAGCATTGGTTGAAAATGAAGCTCAAACTGAGTTAGTATGGCAGTGGCTTGAGCAAGTGATGAATCTGATTGGTTGAGTTTTGAAGCTACAAATCAGGGAAAGAATGAAGTTTTTGCTACAAGAACAGCCAAAGAAAGTGTTTGTTGCCATTGATCTTTGCTGACAAACTGTGAGATTTATGAATATTGATTGTGTGTGATGGAGATGCTACATTGCAGGTGGTCTTGCTACTATGTAGAGATGCTCTAGTGATGCTACTTTGCTGCCAAAATGGTCAGAGATGGAGCTACAGGTGCAGTGGCTGTCTTACAGATGAATGGTGCATTGTGTTGACTGAATTGGTGAAGCCAACTGAAGTTGGAGGAGTAGAAAAGCAAAATTGGAGCAGTAAGGTGTTGTGTTTGGTATACAGGGAATTAGTGATTATAGAATGCTAAATGGTGGTGCTATATTGCAGCTGTAGAACAAGGATGGACTCGGGTTCGTGAAATGAAGAAATGGCGAGCAGAGAAGGAGGCTGCGGTGAAATGAGGCGATCTTTGGTGCCGTTAAGAAGAAGTAGAATAGGTCTATGGTGATAAGTCTGGTGGAGCCTGTGAAGTAATAGAAGATGGTAGTGCTGAGATGCTGAAATGTTGCAAGGACTTGGTCTAGAAGATGGGACAATTAAGGTTATGGCTGCTTCATGGAGATTGTGAGCTGCAGTCGCAGCTTTGTATGGGATGGAGTTGCTGACATGCGCAATACAGGGAAGATTGAGAAGCTAGGTTTGAATGCAAGACATTGCAGGTTGTGGGACTGGTGCCATTTTTGTTTACAGTGAAGGCATGGACTTGGACAAGACTAAGATTGCAAGCTAAGGTGGTGCTAGAGCTGAATGACTTGTCAGTTCCACAAGACTGAAAGGCTTAGTGAACTTTATATGGTCCTGTATTGACTGGGATGTGGATGACTAGTGGGCTGGAACGTGAGTTAATAGGTCAGGCTTGGTCGAAACTTTTGGGAAAGCCAATTCGCACAACAAGAGAGGCTATATAAGCTCTCTATGGTTCTATTTTAGGGGATTATCATATCTTTTGCCTCTACTTTGGTTCTAGGGTTTAGAAAAGATGGAAACCATGATTTTTCTTCTTGTTATGAACTCCATGAACATGAGATAGAGTTTTCGATTGTTTATGGATAAAGTTGATTGCACATAACATGAATCCTTGTTTGATATATTAGTTTTGTCTCAGTATTATCGTTTATGATTCACCATCAATATTGTTACATGATTTGAATGCTTGTTTAGTCGAGTCGCGAATCGATTGAGTTTGCTTTCATCTTTATTGCTAGATTAGGGTTATTATACGCAAAAGTGATAATTCCTGATTGCAAGTAGCATAAATATGATTATAGTTTGTAGTGATATATTCTTATGATCTTATGTGAACCATAACCTTTGTTAAATCGGATTAGTGCTTTTACACGTTTGATTGCTTTGATTGGCCTGATTTCATAGAACTTAACGCATCTAGGGAATTAAACTTGATTAGTGCTTTTACACGTTAGGTTCTTCTCTTAGATAGGATTCATATTCGCATCTTTTAATGTGTTTATTGATGACAAGAGGAGATTTGCGAGATATACTTGCGATCAAGGTATTCTAGGGCCTTTGATAAAATAGAGATTAAAATATCAATTCTAGTTATTAAGACAATAATATGTTTGTGAATGAAAACGAAATCCTTAACCAATGCTTTCACATCTTTGAATTTATTTGTTTACTTTTCTTCATTTGCTTTTATTTTATTTTAGTATATAAAAATCAGAAAACCCCCCGGTGTTATTTAAAGGAAACCGAAACAATTTGACAACCTTAGTCCTCTCTGTGGGAACGATCATTTCTTTCCCTTGCTATATTTATATTTTGAGTAGTAAGAAAGTGTAATTTATTTTTGACGCATACGACATCGATCAAATTTTGACGCCGCTGCCGGGGAGGCAGCGGTTGTCACTTGTTTTTGGTTTCTTATTTTTTTTTGTTTTTAGTTTTGTTTTTGTTTTATTTTCTGGTTTTTAACCTTGGTTTGAGAATCTTATTTCAGGTACTTGTTTCTCATGGAAGGAGCATACTACATGGATGGGTACGGTTTTCAACAACCTCAACAATATGACAACTACCAATTCCAGGGGTATAATCGAAACCAATTCATTGGCTATGACCATTATTCCATGGAACCTTATGGTTTTCCTCAACAACCTTATGGCGGGTACGTGTGTGAACAACCACAAGGATTGGAGGATTCTTATGCTCGTGAACAACAAGTCTCTAACTTGTTAGACAACTTTTTCAACTTTGTACGACAAGAGTTTCAAAAAGATAAAGAGGCTACAAACAAGAAACTCCAAGAACTTCGTGAAGGTATGACTATCTTACGAAGAAGCATTGATGATTACAAGGAAGAAAGTAACAATGATTGTGAAGATACATTGCTTGAACCAATTTATGGTGACATCCCCGAGGAGTGTACAATGGAATCTTTTTGCGATCAAGGTGAAGTTGAAGAGAAATATGTCGACACTTGTGTAGATTACTCAAGCATTGATCTTAATAATGATCAAGAGCCTATTCAAAGGGTGGAGCTTGAGGATGATGCATTTTTGAGTGTTCTAAAAAAGTTCCTTATAGCGAGATTTGGATCCGCAAAAGAGTGTGTGTCTTACAACAAAGAGGAGTGTGTTGAGAATGAGACCGATATGACCAATATTGTGGAAGACCCAATTGAGCTCGCAAATTATTGTAATGATGATGTTTATGTCGAGACTTTGGTTAAGGAAGAAACAGACGAAGAATGGTTGCAAGATTTGATAGAGGACCATGATATACAAGAGGTGAATAATTCACTTGAGTTTTTCAAGGATGGAGAGGATTCCGTGATACAAGAGATTGTGATAGGTTTGTCTAACCCTTTGCATATTGTTTCTTCTCCTTTACCTCTTATTGGTTTGAATGTATGTGCTTCGAGAGTATTGTTGAATGACTTTGTTACTCGATATCCGTCATTAGAGATACTTGATTCTCATACTATGCAGGTTTTGGGACAAGAAATCGTGGAAGTCCCTGACTTCTATATTCTTTATACACTTCCAAGTGTGGACAAGAATACGTGTGGGGGGAAATTTTATCGGTTAATAGATTCATTTCTGTTTTATATTAATAATATTTGTGTGAAGCTAGTGTTTGCAAAACAGGTTCTATGGAAGGATCCCCAACTTTTCAGATTGTTGGTGTATGGGTAATGAATCTTGCAAGGATATAGTCGGGCTGACGACTTTAAACCAAGCGCTACATGGGAGGCAACCCATAGGTTTTGTATCTCTTATCTTTTATTTTTCTTGTCTTGTATTTACTTTTTTTTTGTCGCATATCATTATAAGATTTCCCACCTTGACTTGCTTTGGACGATTCAATTTACATTGAGGACAATGTAAAGTTTAAGTGTGGGGGAGTGGTTAAGCATTTGCACTGTAAATTTTTCAAAATTTACAACTTTTGTGTAAAATAGTGAATAAAAACTCCAACTTGTAGTTAGTTTAGAGTCACATAGTATACATGTCGATAAGATTACATCGAGGATCTCATAAGAGTGACTGAACTTAGAGATGACAGAGAACATGATCGGGTTTCTTAATTGTATGAGAGTTAAAGTTGGATTTAACCATGCCAGTGGCAAATGAGGTGCAGACTGAACTCGGTAGTAGATTTGTGGTCCCCTATAGTGGAGACTACCCATGTTACATAATGTGAGGCACCGACCTTCAATTCTTTGTACCTGTGTAGATATGTGCTTTTAGAGTGTGTGTCACCGTACGTAAACTCCGGGTAGAATGGTGAGCTACCCAACCTCCCACCAATAGAAGAACTATTTTGATCTCTTGAGTGCTATTTTATAAATCATGATGTGACATCGAATTGCTAACTTACATACCACTTGTAATCTTGTTCGCAGTTAGCACCATCCACTTTATCTCTCTCTACACCAACAGGTCCATAGAAACACCATCATCATCAACAAAAGGAGCATCACAAATTCGAAGGAAAGTTGAAGACGTTCAAGATTTACAAGCAACAAGACAAGGAGCAGAATTTTAACAAGTTGAAGACTTATATACAAGAATGAAGATTATCAAAGATGAGAGTTCAAGAAGTTTATGATATCGAGACATACACGTTGTGAAGAATCCAGCGGTAAAGTACTTACACCATGGCCTTTGTACTTGCATTTTTATTTTATCTTTATTTGTATTTCATTTTCTCTTGTTTTAAAAAAAAAAAAAAAAAAAAGAGACAAGAGAAAATTTCTTTAGGTTCATTGTGTTGTTTCGTTTTGTTTTCATTTTGTATTTGTTTTATTTTTCTTGTCTCATATTAAAAAAATAATGTAAAAAAAAAAAAAAAAAAAAAAGAGACAAGAAAAATTCACTGTATCATATTTTGGGTTTGTATAGTTCGTTTTTAGTTTTGTATTCTTTCAATAAAGCCAATGGAAGAAGGAATATCTACAATGAAGTTTCAAGCAACAAGGAATTAGAGGAAAGAGTTACATTATCAAGATTCTACGAAGTTCAAGAGTTATCATCGACAGTTGAAGACCGAAGACGAAGATGAAGACACTGATTGAAGACCGAAGACGTTTCTATGGATGCTGTGAGAGTGGTGCTAGCTGCACGTCGAACGATAACGAGGTAAGTAAGCATATTCCCGCCTTCGTTAAGTGGTTGATTTCCTTTCTTAGAGATCGTCAGAAAAATGGGTTTTCAAAAATGATAAAAGATGTGGGTTTTCAAAACAATTCGGAGGGTTTTGCCTTCCTACTATTCAACGTGTCGCGGGATTCTCTCTTCATTCCTACCTGGACACATGTGTGACCCATAAAAAGTTGTTTATTATTTAGAGAAACTTCATATAACCCTTTCTTGCGAGGTAGAGTCGAGACTTTTGATCACTCCGAACCCGAATTTTTTTCGATAAGGGATGGTTATTTCTCTCTCAACTTTTAATGATGAGATTGTGTTCATTTATGTGTCTAACTTCTTATGACTAGTGTGCAGAATCTCTATGTCTTCTTAGCACGTTGGATGCTATTATTACGGAGAACTAGTAAGTTGGAAATATAGGTTTTGTGGGTATATCTCTAGTAAACCCTCACGAGACTATAACTCGTCCACTAGGGACACCTAGGGGTTTAAAGGCTTGTTATACGTGCTAAGTGTGACCGTAGCCTCGACGATACGAAGTTGTATGTATGTTTTCAGAATTGTTTTGTTTGATTTGCTCGAGGACTAGCAAAGTCTAAGTGTGGGGGAATTTGATAGGTGTGGTAAAACACCTAATTTAATATTTATGCTTTCTTTGCTACTATTCTTGGGAATTGCATCTCTTATGATTGATTTTGAGTTTATTAGGTGCAATGGAGTCATTTGGGAGCAAAAGAAGGAGAAATTAGCCATTTGGAGCGAAAAAGGCAAAAAGGTCAACTCGCAGACGATATTTGGCGCATGCTAGGTTGCACAAGAGGAGTTACGCCGGAAATTAAGTCATCGGTCTCCTAGAACCGACAATTGAACCCGAGAATTAGGCTTAGGTTCTGAAACCGATAAGTCATGTTTGAACTGGTTATCCCTTATCCTAACGCAGTGGGTATCTAAATCCATTTGTCTCTATAACCTTAAACTAAAGGTCAAAGACCTAACCATTTCATCTCAGCTCATGCCACTGCTACCAGAGTCATTCTCGTCGGCAAAATCAAGATCCATATGGGTTTGTAGTGGTTGAGTTACTGTTGTCGAGTGAGAGGTCGAAGTTGAGAGAAAATTGGGGAAGAATTAGAAGATTGGTTGAGCTTGATTTGAGAGAGAGATGGGGTTTGGACCAAATCGATTAATGGAGGTGATTGAATCTGAGAACTGAATTGAAGATGTATTCAATAGACAACGAAGAAGAAATTAATAACTCAACTGGAAGATTTTCATGGGTGTGAAATTAAGGTTCTCTGAGCTGCAAATCGAGAGATGATGAAGAATGGGAGATGGGTCTGAGCTATAAACTAGGTCTGCAAGGTTGATTCTCGGTTTCATGGAGTACTGAGATCGCATTTGAAGTACAAGAAGAATCAATTGCTTCCATAGGTATTGTGGGTGTTGCAAGTGAGTAAAGAAGGGTATTTGGTTTGTGGATGTATAGGTCTGCACGCTAAATGGTGGTACTGTTGAACAAGAAGATGCTGCCGTTAGTTACAGAGATTATGAAGCTCAGGCGGAGTTGTGAGACTTCAGGTGCTGGTGCTATTGAGAGCTTGTGTTGAATTGCAGAAGAAGATAGAGATGGAATTGAGGTTGGCCGAGGATGAGAAAGAAGAATTGGAGAATCTGGTTTAACTAAGAGATGGAGGAAGCTGCAGCTGTATACAATTTTCATGGGTTTGATTTGTGAGATTGGTGATCTTTGTAGGTGGGTTATTGTTGCAGTTCAAATGGAGTGTTGGGGTTGTGAAACTGGACCTGCAGGGATGGATGGGATTGAGCTGGTCTTTGTGGTGGTACGGATATTGCAGGATGGTTAGAATGGATGTGTGCAAGAGATGTTGTTGTTGTGTTTGAGCTGAAATTGGAGGCACAACTTATGGAGATGGATGAAACGGGAATTATAGGTTATAATGCTTGTTAGTGAATGGATTAAGTTGAGCCTGCGATGGGGATGATGTTACTGTATATGAAAGAATGGATTCGAGTAATTATATGGTCCGCAGTTCCGATGGCTTGAGATCATTGCAGGCAAGAGCTGGTACTATGCAGCATTGGTTGAAAATGAAGCTCAAACTGAGTTAGTATGGCAGTGGCTTGAGCAAGTGATGAATCTGATTGGTTGAGTTTTGAAGCTACAAATCAGGGAAAGAATGAAGTTTTTGCCACAAGAACAGCCAAAGAAAGTGTTTGCTGCCATTGATCTTTGCTGACAAACTGTGAGATTTATGAATGTTGATTGTGTGTGATGGAGATGTTATATTGCAGGTGGTCTTTGCTACTGTGTAGAGATGCTCTAGTGATGCTACTTTGCTGCAGAAATGGTCAGAGATAGAGCTACAGGTGCAGTGGATGTCTTACAGATGAATGGTGAATTGTGTTGACTGAATTGGTGAAGCCAACTGAAGTTGGAAGAGCAGAAAAGCAAAATTGGAGCAGTAAGGTGTTGTGTTTGGTATACAGGGAATTGGTGATTATAGAATTGTAGTTGCAGGAAATCCTACACTACACCCCTCACAAGAATTTATACAATCAAATCATTTTTAAGATGAGCAATTGTAATTTTTATTGATTAATTCTTAAAATGCTTACAAGATGAAATAGAAATTAGTTAAAGAAATACAATCACTCCAAATTTTCTCTCTCTTAATGACTTGCCCAACACTCAAAAAAGATCTCCTCTTCAACAGACTTGTTCAACTCTTTATATAGGGTAGTACATAGTGGATGACAGCTAAGCTGTCATTTATTTTCGGGAATGACTTGTGAAATATCGCAAGTGTACAAATATATAATCTCGCAGTTCTCCTAGATCTCTCTAGGTCTTCATATCTTTCTCATATTTTGGCTGTCGTCATTCATTGCGTCATTATATAGGGTAGTACATAGTGGATGACAGCTAAGCTGTCATTTATTTTCGGGAATGACTTGCAAAATATCGCAAGTGTACAAATATATAATCTCGCAGTTCTCCTAGATCTCGCTAGGTCTTCATATCTTTCTCATATTTTGGATGTCGTCATTCATTGCGTCATTTGTTGTTGCGATTTTTCTAATTCTTTGTTTGAATGGTCTTGCATTTTTGTCAATCTCCAATTTATGACACGCCACAGATGGATCTATACGGGCATTTCATCCATGTCCCATGCGAAAATATCTTTGTAATCTCGCAATAAATCGACAGTTCTTCTTTCTTCATCTATATCCATTTTAGTCCCAATTTTTAACATCTTGGGTTCTTCTTGATTCCGACGTTCACTTCCTTTGTTGGATCTGCCGCAGATGTATCTAGCCTTCGGTTCTCCCATAGGCGTTGGTCCTTTTATTTCCTTCGCAGTTCATTCTCTTCTTAGAGATTTCTTGGTATTCCTTTTCCTTCTTCTGCTCTTATCATGTAAGTTCTAAATTCTTCTTCCTTTTCACTGCTCTTGCCATCTTTTTGCGATCTTTTCGCCTCTTCATCCATTCTTCATAATGTTTTACCTCGATTTGATGATATATCTTTCCTTTATTGATGTCTCCTCTGATTTCGCCAATCCCACTCGGCATAGGAAATTTAATACATTGATGAAATGTCGAGGCGACAACTTTTATTGCATGTACCCATGGTCTTCCCAATAACATGTTGTATGGCGATTCCATATCCACTACACATAACGTCACTTGTGTTTCAATTTCTCCCAACAAAATTCGCATTTTTATTTCCCCTTTAGGTTTTGTTATAGATTTACCGAAACCGTGGATATGATATGTTGAGGAAATCATTTCTTCATTTTTATACCCCAATTCTTTATAGGCATGATAAAACATTATATTCACTAAACTCCCTGTGTCCACCAAAATCTATTTATTGCCATTGTTCCATTGTTTTTGTTAATTCTCCTTCTTCTTTGCTTGCGCTTATCGTAATCACTAGTGGAGATGTGTGATTTAAATTCTCTCTTGATATCTCTGTTGCTGTGAACATAATCTTCTGTTTTTCCCATTCTTTCAAGGGTGACGCCTTCTCTCGCTGTTATAATTTTCTTTCCTTCAAAATCTCTTTGTGTATTCTCCCTCCGATACTTTCATGAAATTTATTAACCATTGTCTTTGTAATCATACTACATTCCAATTCTCCATTACTCTCTTTGATTCTGGCTTTCTCCAATTTATCCATCATACTCCTGATTTGAACAATTTTAATGACAATATCCAATCTCTTATCTTCAATCGTCCCTGTTTCTAGCGCCAATATGTAGTTGCAGGAAATCCTACACTACACCCCTCACAAGAATCTATACAATCAAATCATTTTTAAGATGAGCAATTGTAATTTTTATTGATTAAATTCTTAAAATGCTTACAAGATGAAATAAAAATTAGTTAAAGAAATACAATCACTCCAAATTTTCTCTCTCTTAATGACTTGCCCAACACTCGAAAAAGATCTCCTCTTCAACAGACTTGTTCAACTCTTTATATAGGGTAGTACATAGTGGATGATGACTAATTTGTCATTTATTTTCGGGAATGACTTACGAAATATCGCAAGTGTACAAATATATAATCTCGCAGTTTTCCTAGATCTCGCTAGGTCTTCATATCTTTCTCGTATTTTGGCTGTCGTCATTCATTGCGTCATTATATAGGGTAGTACATAGTGGATGACAGCTAAGCTGTCATTTATTTTCGGGAATGACTTGCGAAATATCGCAAGTGTACAAATATATAATCTCGCAGTTCTCCTAGATCTCGCTAGGTCTTCATATCTTTCTCGTATTTTGGCTGTCGTCATTCATTGCGTCATTTATATTACTCATCTGCGATACCTTCGCAATGCTGTCGTTTATTGATCTCGCGAGGTATTGATGTCGCGATATTATGATCCTACAAGAATGCTAAATGGTGGTGCTATATTGCAGCTGTAGAACAAGGATGGACTCGGGTTCGTAAAATGAAGAAATGGCAGAGAGAAGGAGCTGCAGTGAAATGAAGCAATGCTGGTGCCGTTAAGAAGAAGTAGAATGGGCCTGTGGTGATGAGTCTGGTGGAGCATGTGAAGTAATAGAAGATGGTAGTGCTGAGATGCTGAAATGTTGCAAGGACTTGGTCTAGAAGATGGGACAATTAAGGTTATGGCTGCTTCATGGAGATTGTGAGCTGCAGTCGCAGCTTTGTATGGGACGGAGTTGCTGCCATGCGCAATACATGGAAGATTGAGAAGCTAGGTTTGAATGCAAGACATTGCAGGTTATGGGACTGGTGCCATTTTTGTTTACAGTGAAGGCATGGACTTGGACAAGACTAAGATTGCAAGCTAAGGTGGTGCTAGAGCTGAATGCCTTGTCAGTTCCATAAGACTGACAGGCTTAGTGAACTTTATATGGGCATGTATTGACTGGGCTGTGGATGCCTAGTGGGCTGGAACGTGAGTTAATAGGTCAGGCTTGGTCGAGACTTTTGGGAAAGCCAATTCGCACAACAAGAGAGGCTATATAAGCTCTCTATGGTTCTATTTATTTTTCTTCTTGTTATGAACTCCATGAACATGAGCTAGAGTTTTCGATTGGTTATGGATAAAGTTTATTTCACATAACATGAATCCTTGTTTGATATATTAGTTTTGTCTCAGTATTATCATTTATGATTCACCATCAATATTGTTACATGATTTGAATGCTTGTTTAGTCGAGTCGCGAATCAATTGAGTTTGCTTTCATCTTTATTGCTAGATTAGGGTTATTATACGCAAAAGTGATAATTCCTGATTGCAAGTAGCATAAATATGATTATAGTTTGTAGTGATATATTCTTATGATCTTATGTGAACCATAACCTTTGTTAAATCGAATTAGTGCTTTTACACGTTCGATTGCCTTGATTGGCCTGATTTCATAGAACTTAACGCATCTAGGGAATTAAACTTGATTAGTTCTTTTACACGTTAGGTTGTTCTCTTAGATAGGATTCATATTTGCATCTTTTAATGTGTTTGTTGATGACAAGAGGAGATTTGCGGGATATACTTGCGATCAAGGTATTCTAGGGCCTTTGATAAAATAGAGATTAAAATATCAATTCTAGTTATTAAGACAAGAATATGTTTGTGAATGAAAACGAAATCCTTAACCAATGCTTTCACATCTTTGAATTTATTTGTTTACTTTTCTTCATTTGCTTTTATTTTATTTTAGTATATAAAAATCAGAAAACCCCCCGGTGTTATTTAAAGGAAACCGAAACGATTTGACAACCTTGGTCCTCTCTGTGGGAACGATCCTTTCTTGCCCTTGCTATATTTATATTTTGAGTAGTAATAAAGTGTAATTTATTTTTGACGCATACGACAGCAATCAGCTGGCATGATTTGCCATTGGAACAGAGGTGCGGCTAGCATGGTTGGCATGCTTTGGCGCGGTCGGTGTGGATGGCATGATTTTCCATTGGCACAGAGGTGCGGCTAGCATGGTTGGCATGCTTTGGCGCGGCTCGGTGTGGCTGGAATTATTTTCCATTGGCACGGAGGTGCGGCTAGCATGGTTGGCATGCTTTGGCGTGATCGGTGGGCTGGCATGATTTGTCATTGGCACGCAGGGGAATTAGGGTTTGGCTTGTCGTAACCCTAATTTGAAAAAGATACCCGAGTAACATTAAAGGTTTGATAAATGTGCCTAGTAAATGCTTGTTACTTTAAATGTGACATCACCTGTCTGCTAGGGCTTAGTATTTTACGATTTTAACCCTAAGCTAAAAACCACCATCAACATTAAGTCCCCTGCTTAGCTCGGAACAGGTGCTTTGTTGCGATGTAAGCATATGATGGTGACAGACAAGGACAGATCGAGGTGTAAATCATTGCAAATATGGTCGGGGAGAATCGACTAACCTTTTTGAGTGGTAAAGAGAGTTTTGGCTTCCCGTGTTAGCGGCCCCGCGTAAGTTGTACTAGGAATGCATACCGTGGAGTGGTGAGAAGAAAGTTATCGGATTGGTCTGGTCGTACATCTCCAAGCCAAAGGGGGCGCGGTCTTGGAAGGCGACGCAATTGGACGGCTTGGCTCGAGGGGCCAAGAGGTGGCGTGGTATTGGTGAGGCAAACGCGCGTGGATGATAGGGTCGCGACGGTGGAGCAGGCGGCTTGACATAGTGTGGCCTTGGCAAGACGAGACGTACACGGACGGCTAGGCGCGGTGGGGCCGCGTCAATGGAGCGAATGGCTTGGCAGGGGGGTGGCAAGGTGAGGCGCTATTTGATGAGGTGAGGCATGCATAGGCGGCTTGACACGGTTATGATTTGTCTGTGTTGTTTGATTTCTTCTTGTTCGACGCCCATGGGGAATTCTTTCCTCTTTTTTTTTCAAATACTAAAGTATCGCGTCCTCTCATCCCGCTCAGCTTTCATTGGGGTTTTGATGAGGCATTTTATTTTGAGGCTGGTCTCCCTGCCGTGATTCCGGCATGTTCCATCTATTCAGCCCGCGTTTCTCCTTCTTCCTTTAGGGCTTCCATAGTATTTACGCCTGTTGAAGTTGTCTCGTCTTCCCAGTTTTCAACAAAGATTTCTTCTCGTCAAGTCCAACATTCATCATGTCGATCAGAAGCGAATCTTCCTCGAGTCGACCAGGTTCTCCAGCCAAACATGCTAGGCTTGATTCTCGCGATAATTCCCCCATCCGAGTCATTCGGGTTAAGAAGGTCATACCGGTATGTTCTCATTAATCAACATACATTTCTTTATTTTCCGATGAATAATGGAAGTTTTCCTTCGTAGTAGAGGTATCCTGTTGGAGCATGTGTTGCCGTCATTGATGAAGATGCCTTGGTTACCCATTTTTCTTCGAGCTCGATCTTTCCAGCCGCTGCAGATCTGGAGAACGCTGACTTAGGAATTTATTTCCATGAGTATCCCAATACAGTCTTGTTGTTCGGAACCCGCATGAGGTGCCTTTCTTCTAACTACCTGAACGTTGGGGGGTTCCTTGTGCGAAAATAATTCGTAACTCTTTACACAAAAATATGGAAGATATACGGCCATATTGCCACCAGGAACGTGGTACAGTATTGTTCGTCTGCTTTGGTTTCTATTGTGAATTGTCTCCTGCCAATGGTTGTTGAAATGGAGAATATGTCTATCCGTGCCGTCGCGGAAGCATCTATTCAAAAGTGGGAGAACATGGTGTCTACCTGTGAATCTCTGAAGTTCAATATTAGTTGGTTGCGGCATCGTCTTGAAATTGTGAAGGTCGACGGGGCTGGTATTCTTGCTGGCGTGGTCCCTGCTACAAAAGCTATTCTGAAAGAGAAGAAAGCCTTGGCCGTGGAGTCACAGAAGGTGGAAGAGTCAATCACGGAATTTGAAGAGCAAGACCGAGAGGTATCAAAGTCGTTTTGAGGATGATGCTTTCTAGAGATTACCATCTTTTGGACGGGCTTTTCTGAGTTATGTGGTTGTGATATGTTTGGGTTTCTTTCTGGGTTTTGAGCATGTTTTTTTTTTTTTTTTTTGAAAGAACAAGAGAACTTTATTGATTTGCTTCAATCAAATTAAATAAAAACTCAATACGGTATGGAAGACAGTGGAAAGATGCCTGGCTATCCGTGCTTGTGATACGGTGGGGTGAGGCGGTGTTCAGGCATAGTATGCCTTTAGCCATTTCCCGTTGATGACCGCTTTCGATTTTCCCCGTCCTCCTTAATGACTTTGTAGTACCCACTGTTGTATGCTTTCGTGACTATATAAGGATCTTCCCATTTTGCGGAGAATTTTTAGTGCGAGATGCGTCTTCTTTGGATGTGTTTAGCGGTCTTGATGCCAAGTCTCCTATTTGAAAAATTCGAGGTTTCACGGTCTTGTTGTATGCTCTGGAAACCCTGTTCCTGTATGCATGTGTGTGTTCTTCCGCTTTGGCCCTCCTGTGGCCTACGGTATCCAATTCCGCAACCCTTGCATTTAAGGCTTCAGTTTCATTCCATCGAACTCCGCTTGCTTCGGAAATCCTGGCTGATGGGATTTTAATTTCCGTCGGGAGGATAGCATCTGCGCCATAAACAAGAGAATAATCAGAGACCCCAGTGGATCTTCTTGGTGACGTCCGGTACGCCCAGAGTGCCATGGGCAGTTTCTCATGCCATGTTCGAGGATTATCGTGCACTGTCCGACTGAGGATTCGAATCAGAGTTTTGTTGGTGCTTTCAGCCTGCCCGTTTGATAGGTGTAGAATACACCGTATTTACTATCTAGTAGTTTATGCTTTCTTTGCTATTTTCTTGTAAATTATGTATTTTACGTGTGTTTTTGAGTTATTAGGTACTGAGTCGCACGGAGGAAAAGAAGAAGAAATCACCAAAATTGAACAAAAGGGCAAACTTGTCATTTCATCAAGGGCGAAGACTATTTGGAGTTCAGAGGTGGTTAAGGGGCTCTCATTCGGGGTACCCCTTATCACTCGGCAGGTGGGTGTTACTAACACCGGTAGCCCTTATCCAGAGGATGGTTATCTTTGGATAGCACCTAATTGGGTCGGTCCTATCCATGGCCCAGATTCGGATCCAGACCCACTTCACAACCTAACCCTATGTCCGAGAGAACTTGTCTCTTTCATTCTTCATTTCATTCTTCCCATTCGAAATTGAGAAAGAGAGGATCTTTGTTGGTGGATCGAGTTGCCGATTCGAAGCTAAGACGGGATCGATTCTTGCATACGAGAGATCGAAACATAGCTTGGACGAGCTCATGAAGAAGACCTGGAATCGGTTGGTGGTGTTGCTTATTGAAGTCGTGAATTGTTGAATCGAGAAATTGAAGTTGAAATTGGTAATTGCTTCTATCGATCGAAATGGGTTTCTGCTGCTATAGATGAAATAGAAAGAGAGATGGGTTCGTGGCTCAGAAGAATATCAGGGTTGTGGCTGTTATTTCGAGAGAATTGGTGGTGCTGTTGATGCTCAGGAAATGGAATTCAGATCCAGACGAAGGAAGAGGATAGCTGTGTTGCTCGAGAATGAATCTGAGATCGAGAATAATGATGGGTTTGTATTCATGAAAGCAGTGGAGAAGACCTGAGTTGGTGGTGGATTGGTTCTGGTTGCTGAGGTGACAAGGACTCAGCTAGGAAATGTTATTTGGGTTAATCAATAGCTGAGTCTGTGTAGTTTTTGTTGCTCAAGGTTGCAGGGTGTGTGTTTTAGTCAATGAACATCTAGTGGGTTTCAAAACTAATTGGAGACAGGGAAGAAATGATATTTAGTCTGTTGTGGTTGCTGTGTCATGGAAATTTAGGTCTGAGAGATGGTCTGGTGATCCGAGATTGCTAATGGAGATGCGGTGGTCTGTTGTGGAATGAGATAGCAATGGCTTGATGATGGAGAGGCCGTGAGCCGAGAGCCGATCTGTTTGCAAATACGAGACAAAAAGGCTGAGATACAATGAGTCTTGATATTGCGGGGTTGCGGAGAAGGAATGGTGGGTCGGAGTTTTGTCTTTGCGGGGTTAAGCCGCAATTACACTTGGGGTTTGTTGTTGTGGGTTCAAGGAATGGCATTGTAGGGAAGATGGATCTGAATTGCAGGTGGAAAGTTATTTGGATGCGGAATTTGTGATAACTCAGGTGGTTCACTGTGACAGAACTGCAAGTGCAATGAATGGAAGTGATGCTGATTTTGTGCAGTCGCATTGTTTGCAATGGCCAGAGCTGAAGGAATTGGTTGTGTGGCTGTGACAGCTGTGATGTGCACTAATGGGTAATTGAGAATTGCAGGTGAACAGGAAGCTGCGGAAAGTGGCGATAGAATTGATTGTTGCAGCTGGTGGTTGAAAAGAAGAAATTGGAATCATAAATGGAGTAATGGGTTTACTGAGCTGCAATTGGTGACTTGAGTCTGGTGGAGTGAGCTGAATTGCAGAATGGGTTTTTTCTTCTGGTGGAGCTACAGAAAATCTGGTGAGCTTGATTGCAGTGGAGTGTTTGTGGTCGAGTAGCTGCTAATATGTTGAGTCGCAACTGGCAGGCTAGAGTTGCAGTTTGAGGTGGCTTGAGGCAATGGTACTATGAAGCTGCAGAGTGGCAGTAGTTGTGTGGAACTGGTGGTGGCAATTATGAGAACAAGACGCAGTGCTGCTACTGAGAACCGAAGCCGAGAAACACACACATTGTAGATTTAAACTGGTATTAGTGTTGAGTTCGAGAGAACAAATGGAATTGCAGGTGGAGCTGCTATTGGATGCAGTTTGTACGAGTGCATATTGCTGCTAAGAAGAAGAGAATGGTTGCAGCTGAAACTGAGGTGCTGCTATGGATTTGTATAGAAGTCAGTAAATAAATGTTACATTGCAGGGTGAAGCTGTACTGTGGTTTACAGGGAAGATCGTGGCGTTATGCTGACGATGGTGCAAAGGACTGGCTAAAGATGTGCAGATGCAGTTGGGCATTGCGGGAAGTTATGTGCATTTGGGCCCGGTGACTTGGAGTTCTTTAGTGCTTGCCATGGACTTGGTGGTGTTTTGGTCGTTCAAAGAATGAAGTCAAGAAGCTAAAGTCATAGAAGATTGTTAATCGCAGTAGGCTGTGAGCAACAGGAAATGATGAGTACACTGTGGAAGTTGTAGGTGGAGGAAAGAAGTTGAAGTATGGCAGGAATTTCAGGATGCATAGCCATCATGGCTGATGCACCATCTTGGTGCAACAGAACTATGGCCTGTGCAACATGGCCTAGGCCTGTGCCAGTTAGACCCTGGCTCATGCCAAGCTCAGTCAGACCAGACTACACCCTGACCAGACCACTCGACTCACCATGACTCTCCCCGACTCGGTCAGTGGACCGAGTTGAATCGAGCCGACCGAGATGACTCGTCTCCCGACCCGTGGGACCAGGTGGTCGGGTGGACTTTGCCGGCCACCCGAGATATATTCCTGGCCGGCCGTAATCCCGATTTCCGTGAGCGTTTTTGGGACATATTTTCGCACGGGTTTCTCTCCATGGTGGGCCGGGTGAATTTCCAACTAATGGACTTTGAAGACAAAACCTAGTTTTGGAAGGAGAAAAAGACTACAAAAGGGAAGACTTCGACAATTTTTTGGACACCACGTTTTATTATTCTTTTTCCTCTACTTTTATTCTAGGGTTTAGAAACCATGAAGTCTTTTCTCTTTCTTCTTGTTATGAACTCCATGAATATGAGCTAGAGTTTTTTTTTTAATTGGTTATGGAATAAATTGAATTTCCAAACATGAGTTTTTGTGCAATAAATTAGTTTTCTCTCATATTATCGTTTATGATTCACCATCAATATTGTTACATGATTTGAATGCTTGTTTAGTCGAGTCGCGAGTCGATTGAGTTTGCTTTCATCTCTATTGCTAGATTAGGGTTATTATACGCAAAAGTGATAATTCCAGATTGCAAGTAGCATAAATATGATTATAGTTTGTAGTGATATATTCTTATGATCATATGTGAACCATAACCTTTGTTAAATCGGATTAGTGCGCTTTCCACGTTCGATTGCTTTGATTGGCCTGATTTCATAGAACCTAATGCGTCTAGGGAATTAAACTTGATTAGTGCTTTTACACGTTAGGTTATTCCTTTAGGTAGAATTCATATTCGCATCTTTTAATGTGTTTGTTGATGACATGAGGAGATTTGCGGGATATTCTTGCGATCAAGGTATTCTAGGGTCTGTGATAAAAGTTGAGATTAAAATATCAATTCTAGTTATTGTGGTGAAACCATGTTTGTGAATGAAAATGAAATCCATGACCAATATCTTCTTATCTTTGATTTGATTTGTTTGCTTTGCTTTATTTGCTTTTATTTAGTTTATTATAATCACAAAACCTCGGTGTTATTCATAGGGAACCGAAACAATTTGACAACCTAGACCTCTCTGTGGGATCGATCCTTTCTTGCCCTTGCTATATTTATATTTTGAGTAGTAAGAAAGTGTAATTATATTTGTGTCGGCTGACAACCGGTCAAATTTTGGCGTCGTTGCCGGGGAGGCAGCGGTTGTTAATTGTTTTTGGTTTCTTATTTTTGTATTTAGTTTTTGTTTTATTTTTTCTTATTTTCTGGTTTTTAACCTTGGTTTGAGAATCTTATTTCAGGTGCTTATTTCTATGGAAGGAGCATATTGGAACAACGGATGCGGTTTTCAACCTCAACAATATGATAACTACCAATTCCATGGGTATAATCAAAACCAATTCATTGGTTATGACCAATATTCCATGGAACCTTATGGTTTTCCTCAACAACCTTATGGCGGGTATGTGTGTGAACAACCACAAGTATGGGAGGATTCTTATGTTCGTGAACAAAAAGTCTCTAACTTTATAGATCAAGTTTCCACCTTTTTACAAGAGGAATTTCAAAAAGCTAAAGAGACTACAAACGTGCAACTCCGAGAACTTCGTGAAGGTATGGATAGCTTGCGAAGAGGCATTGATCAATACAAGGAGGATATGGATAATTCTAATGTGCATATGGTTTGTGATGAATATTTGAATGATGCTAATGTTGAAAAAGGCCAATCCTTGGGCACTTTTGTTGATAATTGTGTGGTTAACTCAACTCTTGATCGTAATAATGATCATTCACCTATTCAAAAGGATGAGTTAGAGATTAGCAACACTAAATTCAGCGAGGAACAATCTTATGTTGACTATGATAGTGACGGTGATTATGATACATTGCTTGAACCAACTCATGGTGACATCTCCGAGGAGTCTTTTTGGGATCAAGATGAGGACGAAGAGGAATGTGTCGACACTTGTGTAGATTACTCAAGCATTGATCTTAATAATGATCAAGAGCCTATTCAAAGGGTGGAGCTTGAGGATGATGCATTTTCGAGTGTTCTAAAAAAGTTTCTTATGATAAAATTTGGATCCGCAAAAGAGTACGTGCCTTACAACAAAGAGGAGTGTGTTGAGAATGAGACCGTTATAACCAATATTGTGGAAGACCCAATTGAGCTTGCATATGATTGTAATGATGATGTTTATGTCGAGACTTTGGTTAAGGCAGAAACGGACGAAGAATGGTTGCAAGGTTTGATAGAGGACCATGATATCCAAGAAGTGAATAATTCACTTGAGTTTTTCAAGGATGAAGAGGATTCCGTGATACAAGAGATTGTGCAAGGTTTATCTAACCCTTTGCCTATTGTTTCTTCTCCTTTACCTCTTATTGGTTTGAATGTATGTGCTTCGAGAATATTGTTGAATGACTTTGTTTCTCGATTTCCGCCATTAGAGAAACTTGATTCTCATACTATGCAGGTTATGGAACAAGAAACCGTGGACGTACCCGACTTCTATATTCTTTATACACTTCCAAGTGTGGACAAGAATGAGTGTGGGGGAAGCTTTTATCGGTTCATAGTTTCACTTTTGCTTTATGTTACTAATATTTGTGTGAAGCTAGTGTTTGCAAAACAGGTTCTATGGACGGATCCCCAACTTTTCATATTATTGGTGTATGGGGAATGAATCTTACAAGAAGCTAAGTCGGGCCGTCGACTTTAAAACAAGCGCTAAGTGGGAGGCAACCCACCGGTTTTGTATCTCTTATTCTTTTTTTATTTTATTTTTGTTTCGTTTATTTATTTTTTTACTGTTTTCATATCATATTTGCATCCCTATGTTTAATTTCATTGAGTCCGTAATTTATCTTAGAAGAGAATTATGACGAATACCTTTTTCGTCAGAAAATTTCAGACTGCGCGTAGTTCAGTCCAGAGACCATAACTGTCAGACCGTTTATCAAAACAATGTGAAATTTTGATACTGTGTAGAAAACACGTAGGTGAACAACTTTTGTGAAATGGAGTTTTCCAAATTCCTTACCAATTTGCACAGTTTTTGCGTTTTATCTGCTGTTACGTCAGAATTCAGAACTTTCGGTTTTACACATTGAGGACAATGTGAAGTTTAAGTGTGGGGGAGCATTTATATGTTTGTATAGTTTGTTTTTGACACCATTAGTGGATGGAACCATTTTGAATGCAGGAGTTGAGGAACCAATTAACTAAAAGGGAAGAATATAGCTCGAAATCACAAATTAACATGATAGTTGTTACCATATCTCGGAATATCACCATATCACATTCTATTTTTATTTTTCCATATTTATCTATTGTTCTCTAAGTGCTTTGGTGGGTCACTAAACATCGACGTGTTATTACTGCTAGGATGAAATAGAGTGATTGAGTTACTAGAAAAAGAAAAAAAATGATGAAAAAAATATATATGAAAAAGAAAAAAAAAAAGAAAAAAAAAAGGACCGACCAATTAGACCAAAACGGAATAAAAAGACACTTGGGAATAGCAGTATGTGTGAAACGTAGTCCCTGTCTCCGTCGCCTAAACAAGCGTGGAATGCAGGATCCAAGGCAACTATCATGTACTTGCCGACAAGAATCATGCACTTGGATCCGGTTTGATCCAATCATGTTGTCTAAAAAATTAAAAAAAAAAAAAAAAAAAAAAAAAAAAAGAAAGAAAAGAAAGTATTATTATTTTGGTTGAATAAAGTCACTTCTGGTTCCCTTGTATATGCCAGTGAGTTGATGTAGCATTCAAACCAAGTAGCTCGATCCAATAGGAATAGGCTCATCTTGGCGGTGACCTTGGACGGATATGGGAAACATCGAACACTTGTGAATATTCGCCAACATCTACATCTATATCCATCTTCTTTATCTTTTCATTGTGATTGTGGTTTGTTAGTTTCCGAGTATTGTGTCTTGTTCGACTATCTAATTAGAGTTTATTTACTAAATGAATTGAATTTGCAAGGTACCTCCTCCTGTAGTCATTTTGGATTCGTTCATTGATTTGTCACGAATAGACGGAGTTTGAAATATAGGTTTTGTAGGTAGACCTCTTGTAAACCTTCACGAGACTATAACTCGTCCACTAGGGACACCTAGGGGTTTAAAGGCTTGTTATTTATGCTAAAATTAACCGTAGCCTCGACGTCACGGAGTTGTATGTATTTGTTTTAGTTTTGTTTTGTTTGATTTGCTCGAGGACTAGCAAAGTCTAAGTGTGGGGGAATTTGATAGGTGTAGAATACACCGTATTTACTATCTAGTAGTTTATGCTTTCTTTGCTATTTTCTTGTAAATTATGTATTTTACGTGTGTTTTGAGTTATTAGGTACTGGAGTCGCACGGAGGAAAGAAGAAGAAATCACCAAAATTGAACAAAAAGGGCAAACTTGTCATTTCATCAAGGCGAAGACTATTTGGAGTTCAAGAGGTGGTTAAGGGGCTCTCATTCAGGGTACCCCTTATCACTCGGCTGATGGGTGTTACTAACACCGGTAGCCCTTATCCAGAGGATGGTTATCTTTGGATAGCACCTAATTGGGCCGGTCCTATCCATGGCCCGGATTCGGATCAGGACCCACTTCACAACCTAACCCTATGTCCGAGAGAACTTGTCTCTTTCATTCTTCATTTCATTCTTCCCATTCGAAATTGAGAAAGAGAGGCGATGCTGTTGGTGGATCGAGTTGCCGATTCGAAGCTAAGACGGGATCGATTGCTGCAGACAGAGATCGAAACATAGCTTGACGAGCTCATGAAGAAGACCTGGAATCAGTTGGTGGTGTTGCCGATCAAGCCGGTGGAATTGTTGAATCGAGAAATTGAAGTTGAAATTGGTAATTGCTTCTATCGATCGAAATGGGTTTCTGCTGCTATAGATGAAATAGAAAGAGAGATGGGTTCGTGGCTCAGAAGAATATCAGGGTTGTGGCTGTTATTTGAGAGAGGGTGGTGGTCTTGTTGATGCTCAGGAAATGGAATTCAGATCCAGACGAAGGAAGAGGATAGCTGTGTTGCTCGAGAATGAATCTGAGATCGAGAATAATGATGGGTTTGTATTCATGAAAGCAGTGGAGAAGACCTGAGTTGGTGGTGGATTGGTTCTGGTTGCTGAGGTGACAAGGACTCAGCTAGGAAATGTTATTTGGGTTAATCAATAGCTGAGTCTGTGTAGTTTTTGTTGCTCAAGGTTGCAGGGTGTGTGTTTTAGTCAATGAACATCTAGTGGGGTTGAAAACTAATTGGAGACAGGGAAGAAATGATACTTAGTCATTGTGGTTCTTTGTGTCATGGAAGAGAGGTAGTATCTGAGAGATGGTCCTGGTGATCTTGAGATTGCTAATGGAGATGCGGGTGGTCTGTTGTGGAATGAGATAGCAATGGCTTTGATGATGGAGAATTTGTGGTGGAGAGTCGATGCGGTTGCAAATGCGGGACAAAAAGGTGAGATACAATGAGTCTTGATGTTGCGGGGTTGCGGAGAAGGAATGGTGGGTTGGAGTTTGTCTTTGCGGGGGGTTACGGCCGCGATTACACTTGGGGTTTGTTGTTGTGGGTTCAAGGAATGGCATTGTAGGGAAGATGGATCTGAATTGCAGGTGGAAAGTTATTTGGATGCGGAATTTGTGATAACTCAGGTGGTTCATTTGTGGATGAAGCTGCCAAGTGCAATGAATGGAAGTGATCTTGATTTTGTGCGATCGCATTGTTTGCAATGGCAAATTTGAAGGAATTGGTTGTGGCATTTGTGGCCAGTGTGATGTGCACTAATGGGTAATTGAGAATTGCGGGTGAACAAGAAGCTCACGGAAAGTGGCGATAAATTGATTGTTGAAATGGGTGGTTGAAAAGAAGAAATTGGAATCATAAATGGAGTAATGGGTTTACTGAGCTGCAATTGGTGACTTGAGTCTGGTGGAGTGAGCTGAATTGCAGAATGGTTTTTTTTCTTCTGGTGGAGCTACAGAAAATCTGGTGAGCAGTTGCAGGTGGAGTGTTTGTAAGCTGAGTAGCTGCTAATATGTTGAGTCGCAACTGGCAGGCTAGAGTTGCAGTTTGAGGTGGCTTGAGGCAATGGTACTATGAAGGCTGCAGAGTGGCTGGTGGTGTGGAGGCTGGTGGTGGCAATTATGAGAACAAGGCAGTCTTGCTGCGAGAACCAAGAGAAACACACACATTGTAGATTTAAAGCTGGTATTAGTGTTGAGTTCGAGAGAACAAATGGAATTGCAGGTGGAGCTGCTATTGGATGCAGTTTGTACGAGTGCATATTGCTGCTAAGAAGAAGAGAATGGTTGCAGCTGAAACTGAGGTGCTGCTATGGATTTGTATAGAAGTCAGTAAATAAATGTTACATTGCAGGGTGAAGGCATCTTTGTGGTTTCTGAGGGGAAGATCGTGGCGTTATCCGACGATGGTGCAAGGACTGGCTAAAGATGTACGAGATGCGAGTTGGGCATTGCGGGAAGTTATGTGCGGTTGGTGGTGACTTGGAGTTCTTGGTCTGCCATGGACTTGGTGGTGTTTCGGTCGTTCAAAGAATGAAGTCAAGAAGCTAAAGTCATAGAAGATTGTTAATCGCAGATGAGGTGTGAGCAACGAAATGATGAGTCTCTTTGTGGAAGTTGTAGGTGGAGGAAAGAAGTTGAAGTATGGCAGGAATTTCAGGATGCATAGCCATCATGGCTGATGCACCATCTTGGTGCAACAGAACTATGGCCTGTGCAACATGGCCTAGGCCTGTGCCAGTTAGACCCTGGCTCATGCCAAGCTCAGTCGGACAGACTACACCAGACCCGACCACGACAGACCTCGACTCTCCACGACTCGGTCTGACCGAGTTGAATCAGCCCGACCGAGATGACTCGGTCCCGACCCGTTGACCGGTGGGTCGGGTGGACTTTGCCCGAAGCCACTGAGATATATTCCGGCCAACTTCCTACGATTAAAACGTAATCGATTTTCGAGCGTTTTGGGACATATTTTATGCACGGGTTTCTCTCCATGGTGGGCGGGTGAATTTCCAACTAATGGACTTTGAAGACAAAACCTAGTTTTGGAAGGAGAAAAAAGACTACAAAAGGAAGACTTGACAATTTTTTGGACACCACGTTTTATTATTCTTTTTCCTTTACTTTTATTCTAGGGTTTAGAAATCATGAAGTCTTTTCTCTTTCTTCTTGTTATGAACTCCATGAATATGAGCTAGAGTTTTTTTTTTATTGGTTATGGAATAATTTGAATTTCCAAACATGAGTTTTTGTGCAATAAATTAGTTTTCTCTCATATTATCGTTTATGATTCACCATCAATATTGTTACATGATTTGAATGCTTGTTTAGTCGAGTCGCGAGTCGATTGAGTTTTCTTTCATCTCTATTGCTAGATTAGGGTTATTATACGCAAAAGTGATAATTCCGGATTGCAAGTAGCATAAATATGATTATAGTTTGTAGTGATATATTCTTATGATCGTATGTGAACCATAACCTTTGTTAAATCGGATTAGTGCGCTTTCCACGTTCGATTGCTTTGATTGGCCTGATTTCATAGAACCTAATGCGTCTAGGGAATTAAACTTGATTAGTGCTTTTACACGTTAGGTTGTTCCTTTAGGTAGAATTCATATTCGCATCTTTTAATGTGTTTGTTGATGACATGAGGAGATTTGCGGGATATTCTTGCGATCAAGGTATTCTAGGGTCTGTGATAAAAGTTGAGATTAAAATATCAATTCTAGTTATTGTGGTGAAACCATGTTTGTGAATGAAAACGAAATCCATGACCAATATCTTCTTATCTTTGATTTGATTTGTTTGCTTTGCTTTATTTGCTTTTATTTAGTTTATTATAATCACAAAACCTCGGTGTTATTCATAGGGGCGAAACAATTTGACAACCTAGACCTCTCTGTGGGATCGATCCTTTCTTGCCCTTGCTATATTTATATTTTGAGTAGTAAGAAAGTGTAATTATATTTGTGTGGTGACAATAGGTCCGTTCCCTTGAGGGGTAGTATATGGTGGAGAAGACTTGTTTAATCCGTATTCCTCGAGCAACTCTCATTACTTGCCTGTTCGCTAAAAGGGGTGCCATTATCGGTGACGATATGTTTAGGCAATAAAAACGGCCAGATAATGTACTCCTTAATGAATACGCAATCGTGGTTCCGTTCGTTCCTCGTAAAGCGCATGGCCCGACCCATTTGGTAAAGTATTCGGTTCTTTGTTATTACATACTCGTGATGTTTTGAGGATGGTGGGTTTATCTTCGCAATGATGTCGAGTCCCGGCTATGAAAGGGCCATGGATCGCTTATCGAATGCGGGGTGGTTGCTAGGTACATGAATAAGGTTCTGTAGACACGACACTCCTTGCACCTCTGTACGAAAATAGCTGCGTCGTCCTCCATGGTCGGCCAAGTAGTACTTCTCGTGTATTTGGAGAAATAACTTCCCGCTTTCCTTGGTGTTCTCCTTCGTGCATGTCCTTGACATGATTGGGACCTCTACCTCGTTCAAACATCGCGAGAAGACTCCCTTCAAAGATTTTACGATATAAGATCCCTTCGTGGAATACGAACCTCTTGGACCTTTGTTTTATTTTGGATACTTCCTTCTCATTGGTGGGAGTATCCGTCGCGAAGTAAACGATGTACGTCTTCCGCTGATCCCGTGTGACCAATGTTTAAAATTTCTAATTGATGCGGCGGGCGCTTGACGGTTGGAACAGGTTCTTTGAAATAGCAAGAGCTTGGACCTCCATCTCCAGGCCAATAATAGCCAGATATAGGGGTTGTAATTCGCGAGACCTCACCATGGATGCGATTGAGATGTTCTTTGTGCTTCCTTTTCTCGAGGCATCTTGACAAGAGCCGTCAGATTTCGATGATAGAGTACCCCTCGAAGCATGAAGAAATCGCAAGGTTTTAAGACTAACCTTTCCTTGAAAGAGTGGTGCTAATCTCTTGGATAATCGGTGTTCTCCGGTCATCAACTTCATCTTTTTTCGGGTTGTGAAAGCCACGTTGAAGCCCACGGTCCTTCTTTTCACCATCGAGAGTTTCCTCAAGGCCTTCAAATCATGAGTTTCGATGCTAACGTTGCTAGGCGATCGGCATGTTAGTTCTTTGCGGCGCTTGGATATGGGCTACTATTGCGTCGCGAAGTAGTTCGGCGGTTTTGCGCTTGGCTCTATATGGGGCTGAGGTTACCTCATTCAGCGCGTATACTCCGTTTACTTGGTTGACCAGTAGTTTAGAGTCCCCTCTTATTTCCAAACGTGTGGCTCCGGCTTGTTTATCCAAGGACAACCCAATGAGGAAGGCTTCATACTCTCTTTGAATTGTTTGTATGGGGAAGTCTAGCTTGAAAGAGTGTGATAAAACTTCACCAGTTTGGGATACTAGAACCACGTCGGCCCCTCCCGTACCGTTGTTAGGGGTGGCGGAGCCGTCGAAAAACAATACCCATCCTCTTGGATGAAAGAGATTTTCGGAAACTCCCTAGGGGGGTCTTCACGTAATGTTACAGCATTTTCTCCTGGAAATGCCGCCAACAAATTTGCAACTGCCTGTCCTTTGATGGCCCTCGGGGAAGCACATATTATGTCTAATTCGACATACGGAGGAGCCATTTGGCCGTCCTTCCTATCAGAGCGAGGTTTTGAGAGGAGGAACTTTCTGAGGATCGAATTTGGATATTAGCACCACTTTATTGGACGGCCGAGGTAGTGCCCAATTTACGGACGGAGTAGACCAAAGCTAGGCATGCCTTTTATGCTTTGGGATACACGAGTTCGGCGTCTCTCAAAGTTCGACTGAAATAGTATATGAGGTATTCAATTCCTTCGTCATCTTCTTGGGCGAGGAGAGCTCCAACAGCAGTGTCACTGAAAGAGGTGTAGAGGTGTAGCGGTCTTCCTTGCATGGGTGATCTAATGACGGCGGGGAAGATAATGTTCGTTGAATCTTACGGAATGCTTCCTGTTGTAATGTGGTCCATACAAAGCTTGCTCCTTTCTTTAGTAAGGGGGTAAACGAAGCAATAAGTTGAGCCAATCCGGGTATGAAGCGGCGGATGCAATTTATTTTTCCCATGAAACTCTGGAGTTCCTTCACGTTCCGCGGTGGTGGCATTGTGAGGATGGCTTGCATTTTAGTTGGGTCAACTTTGATCCCCTCAGCGGTTACTTGGAAGCCTAGGAACTTGCCCGAGGAGACACCGAAAGCACACTTTAACGGATTCATTTTTAGCTTGTATTCGCGGCATCTTTCGAACACCTGCTGTAGAATCCCTATGTGAGTCGCCAGAGTTTTTGACTTGACCACTATGTCATCTACATAATCCTCAACTTGCTTGTGCATCATGTCGTGAAAAATGGTGGTCATGGCGCGTTGGTATGTGGCGCCAGCGTTCTTCAAACCGAAGGGCATCACAGTATAGTAAAAGTTTCTGAGAGGAGTTCGAAAAGCCGTCTTGCTTGCATCATGCACGTACATCTTTATTTGGCTGTAGCCATTTGTACCCGCCCATGAAAAAAAACATGCCATGTCCACTGGTGGCATCTACCAACATGTCGATGTTGGGGAGCGGAAAGTCATCTTTAGGGCAACATTTATGTAGGAGCAGAATATCGCAGCAACCTTCACTTGCGAATTATTAACGACGCAACTTAATAATGTCGCAGAAGAAATATTAGAAACGACGCAACAAATGACATTAGCTTAAATATGAGAAAGGTGTGACGATTCTGCGAAGAGTCAAGAAGACTTGCGAAGACTAACATTTGTAGACTGCGAAATGTCGCAAGGTAAATCAAATTAAGGGAAATATTAGTTGTACATGGTGTCATCCACTATGTAATATCCTATATAAAGAGAAAGGCAGGAGAGAGAAAGAGAGAATACACATTTTTGTAAAAGGGAGAGACACATTTTTTGTAAGAGAGAGAGAGAGACTTTATTTTCTTTATCATCTTCTTCCCCAAATAATTAGATCTAGAGCTCTCCAAAATATCCATTAATGGAGATTGTAAATGTAATACTAATGTAACCTCAACAATCATAGTGAAGAACCATGGATGTAGATCACATTGATCGAACCATGTAAAAATCTTAATGTGTCTATTTAAATTTCTAGCACTTATATTTTGAGACTTAGATGATTAATATGTTTAGATCTAGAAATTAGTATCAAGATATGATAAGGGGTGTGTTGTGGGATTTCCTGCAACTACATTTGGCGCTAGAAACAGGGACATAGTAATGGATTTTGTCCTTCCTATAACTTGTTGGATCAAGAAATTTCCATGAAAATTAGTTACTGTTCATACTTTTTATTTAGATCTATAAAGTTTAGGTTCAAAAATGGAAATTTTATGGAAGAAATCACATATTCAGGGAACAAACATCATCAATAATTCAAAGATATGAAAAGAGCGAGAGAAAAGATTAGTTGTTGTGGTGAAATTTAAGGAAAAATGGAAGTTTTAGTTGAAGATTTCCATGTTCAGGAGAAAACAAGAGGCAATTTGTGAAGAAACAAAGGAAGGACGAAGAAAGAGAGAAGAGGAGACGCTGCAATTTCTGGGCTGCTGCATAAATTCACAAAGATGGTTCAAGGTGAATGAACAACAAAGAGGTCGCAAGTTCGAATTCGCTGCGAACATAGTTTTCTTCTTTTTTACAAAGAGGATTAAATAAGAATAAGTTCTGTGAAGCTTACCACACCGACATAAATAGTTGTTCGCACGAGATGGTCACCAACGAAAAGAAGAAGCTTGATGTCGCAAGATCGAATCTCGCCGATCATATTTTTCACATTTTTCTACGGCCTAGAGAGGAGAAAAGAATAAGAGGTGGTTACATGCGTATCTTCGCAAACAAAAAGCTAGCGAGAGATGGTCGGAGTTGGAACAAACAAACCTGTGGTCATGTGTTCAATTCGCGATGCACAAAAATTTTAAAATATTTTTGAACTTTCAAGTGCGAAAAAATAGAATAAAGTTATAGCATTGTGTGTTTGTTTCGCAAACAACAAGCAGCCCAAATGGTCAGAGAAGAAGTATGCAAACCAGAGGACTTGGGTTCGAATCTCCCTCCTCGCAAAGGTTTATATCATAAGCATTTCTTCCGCATACGTCTACCTTGCGAATGTTCACGAGCGCAAACAAATACTACATCTGAGATGTTTATTTTCAAAGATATTTCTTTAGTTATTTTGCAAAAAGAAAGTAGGTGATTATTTCGCGAAACACTTCGCAGAGCGGGGCTAGCACGGTTGGTGGGAGGCATGAATGCAAGCAGAAGGTCGCGGGATCAATTCTTGCTTCTCGCACATTTATTTTTGTTATGCGAAATTTCGCACGGACTTTGATTATTTCGCAAGAGAGGGTTAGAACAGTTGGTATGGTGCGAGAATATGCAAGAGGCAGGTCAATGGTTCAAATCTCATTTCTCACACTTCTTTTTGCTTCGAGATAATTATATTTTGTGCGACGTTCATACATTTCAAGGATGCTAGCTTCGCAAGCAAATCATATACTTCGCAAGAGACAACAACGAGCAAACAAACCACAAAAGCTAAGTACCACTTTCCTTGAACATTTTACTTCTAATAAAATAAAAGATTTTGATTTGATTTACAAAGCGATAGCGACGATGTAAGATTACTAAGATTTCAAGATTATAAAGACTTCAAAATTACAAAGATTTCTAGATTTCAAAATTACAAAAAACCCAAAAATTCAATTTATATATTTCTCTAGAATATTTCTTTTATAAAAATAAAGATTTTTGATTTGAATCACAAAACGCGATACGATCGCAGAATTATAAATATTTCACAACTACAAAGATTTCAGAATTATAATATATTAGAATTTCTATTGAATATTTACTTTGCTTCAAATGATATGATATTTAACATGAAGATATGAGAATGAAGGAATGAATGAAAGAGAAGAATGGAAGAATGAATGAAAGAAGCAAGACTATCGACAATTTCGCAAAGATAATGAGAAGGAATAATCAAAAATCAATGATATATACGAATGGGACGAACCTTTATGGCGTACACCCTAGTTCGCGAATGATATTTCGCAAAGAGGCAAATGTAAGACCTAAAGTGCGTCATATAAGGGGTATCTCTTGACATGGCTCGGGGAAAAAGTTACAGCTCCTGGAACACGAGTCATGGAGATTTGGGGTCAATAAAGCCCATCCGGAGAGATACCTTGGATTTCCAACTATATATATAAGGTTATACCCTGGTTGGACGACCGAGGTCTCTTCTAAGGAGTCAGAGTGTATACTCGGCGCCGAGGTACACGGTTGAGCCAAGAGTGCAGGGCATTTTGAAGTGTCTCAGCCATTCTTGGCAAGTCTTGGCACATCTGCACTCGGCCCGAAGAAAACTCCACTTAGGGTGCGGTCTCGTAACCATAAGCCCTATAGGTATAAGGGATAAGAGGTCTGCGAAAACAATCGGTTGTTGTTAAGACCAGGATGGGAGGAGCTAGTCTTGTATGGCCAATGTACGCCTCCTTGAAGGGGAAACCTAGGAGATGATAAGGCGGCACCCTCCATTAGGGAGCTGATAAGTGTATTAAGACGCAAATGTCATGAGGCTTTATTTTCGCAAGAAAATTTAGGCTTGTCATATTTGTGCGATGATCCTGAAGAGGCAATAATACAAAACGCGAGGGTAAGACGAGATCAATGGGTCTTTGCATGAAAGTATAAAGATGTCCTGCGATTTCGTCGCAAGACGACAATGTCATGGGGCTTTAAGTTCGCAAGAATTTCTAGGCTGTCATATTGTCGCAATAAAAATATCTGCAGAGGCAATAATACTAAAGAAATGATAAGACAAGATCAATGGGTCATTACATGAAAGTGTAACGACGTCCTGCGATTTTGTCGCAAGACGACAATGTCATGGGACTTTATGTTCGCAAGAATATTTAGACCTGTCATATTGTCGCAATAATGAGAGGTGGAAAAATAAGACCTTTAACTAGGAAGGCAAAATAAGACCACACAAGAGAAATGATAAGGCAAGGTCAATGGGTCATTACATGAAAATGTAAAGACATCCTGCGATCTTGTCGCAATGACAAATTCAGCAGAAACATTTACGAGATTATGCTTAATCTTCCATTTGCATACAAATAACAGAGGCAAGTATGGAAATGAAACTGAGGCAGCGAAAATAACATACATTTAATATTATGATCATATTATTATACGAAACTAATAGTGCAGAAATAAGGAAAAATGAGGCAGGAGTAAGAACTTGCGAGGAACAATAAATACGTGAAGAAGAATGCATATATTAAAGACAAATCCAGAGAAATGAAGAAGGGAAGCAATTTAAAGCTACATCAATTCTAGAGCGGCAAAATGAGCTAAGTAACACAAACATTAGCTATACATTGCAATAGATAAGCATTCTCATCATACAAGCATCATACTCGCATCATGAAAGCATTGCATAAGCATTTCATGGCATAAACATCGCATACGCATTTCATAACATAATCATTACATAAGCATTATATTCGCACAAGTATTTTATAAAATTTCGAAGAATCATTCAGAATTTCGCAAGATTATTCGGAATTTTGCAAGATTATTCAGAATTTCGCAGGATGTGATTATTTCACAAGATGTGATTATTTCGCTCAATTATAAGCAACTTGAAGAGATTATACTATCACATGAGCACAAAGCATGAGGCAGAGGCAAGATGAGAATGAAGACACAAATCGCTCATTCAACATTTCTCAAGGATTCTATCCTCATAGATAAAGAACAAGAGGCAACTATGGAATACCGAGAAAACATTTTATGTTCTTTATCTTCTCGGCAAGAATCATTTCCAAAATGGACGTTCACTAATGAACAACAAGAATCCTCATCAAAAATGGATTAATAATTTCGCATGAATAGAGGCAATACTTATTACTCGCTTTCAAGGATGGATACTTCATATACTTCTTCAAGGATACTTCATACTTCTTATACTTCAAGGGTTGATACTTCTTATTTATTTCGCAAAGCTTCGGAACTTCGCAAAAGAATAGAGGCAAGTACGTACTTTTCAAGTCCAGTATTCTTTCGCTCGTTCCTTCATCAATAAAGATCAAAGACTACTACAACAACGGATTTTTTCTTAAAGATCGCTCTTCAAGCAATATTCAAGAAAAAGAGGCAAGATGTAGGAGCGAATATCGCAACAACCTTCACTTGAGAATTATTAACTACGCAACTTAATAATGTCGCGGAAGAAATATTAGAAACGACGCAACAAATGACATTAGCTTAAATATGAGAAAGGTGTGACGATTCTGCGAAGAGTCAAGAAGACTTGCGAAGACTAACATTTGTAGACCTGCGAAATGTCGCAAGGTAAATCCGAAATTAAGGGAAATATTAGTTGTACATGAGCTGTCATCCACTATGTAATATCCTATATAAAGAGAAAGGCAGGAGAGAGAAAGAGAGAATACACATTTTTGTAAAAGGGAGAGACACATTTTTTGTAAGAGAGAGAGAGAGACTTTATTTTCTTTATCATCTTCTTCCCAAATAATTAGATCTAGAGCTCTCCAAAATATCCATTAATGGAGATTGTAAATGTAATACTAATGTAACCTCAACAATCATAGTGAAGAACCATGGATGTAGATCACATTGATCGAACCATGTAAAAAAATCTTGTGTGTCTATTTAAATTTCTAGCACTTATATTTTGAGATTTAGATGATTAATATGTTTAGATCTAGAAATTAGTATCAAGATATGATAAGGGGTGTGTTGTGGGATTTCCTGCAACTATAATTTATTTAGATCCCTAAAATCGACACAGCACCTGATTTGACCATTCTTCTTTTTTACCAGGAACTATGTTTGCCAACCAGGTGGGGTGATGGATTGGTTTGATGAAACCAGCCACCAATAACTTTTAAACTTCCGCCTTAATCTGTTCTTCAATATCACGCCGGAATTGTCTTGGGGTCTGCTTGACCGGCTTGGATACGGATAACACATGTAAGTGGTGAGTAACCAGCTTCTCGTCCAGGCCAGGCATTTCCTCGTACGTCCATGCGAACACATCTTGATATTCCTTGAGGAGGTCTACCAACTTTGTGCGCTCGTCTGTATGTAGAGTCGAGCTTATGGAGATGAGTCGTGGAGATTCCTCATTCCCGATATTAAAATTTTCAAGTTCGTCCGTGGTTGAATTGGTGCCGTCTTGTAGCTGTTGTGGTGCGTCAGGTATTTCCTCTCGTGGCTCGTCACTAGGCTGGCATTCCATTGGGCGGAGAGACTGTGTGGTAGTCTCCCTTGTTAATTGTTAACAGCAGCGTTGATATACGTTTTTCCCTTTTTTGTCGTGACCCGTAATGAAAGCCTGTTCTCGCTTGGGTGGAACCAGACTCCGGTCCTGTGGATGGAGGCGAGTGCGCCTCTCTTCTGAAGGTGTGGTGTGAGGCCGAGTTTCTCCGCGGGGTTGTGTAGGACTATCGCTTTCTTCAATGATCTTCCATTTCGGCAGTGGGGTGTGGTAAGCCTTGTTGGTTGTGACTTGCGGCCCCTGTCTTGGCTCAAAAATTTTCATGCCCAAGATTGGCGCATAGGGAGATGATGACGTCTGCGATGCGAATGACTTCTCCGTTTAGCGTGGTTTTCAAGCACTGGTGATACGTCGAAGGAATGATCCTGTTGTCGTGGAGCCATGGTCTCCCAAAGTATCATGTGGTAGTCGGCTCCTTTTCAATTACCTCGAATCTTACTTTTGATTTGGATGAGTCCTACCGATAGATTCAAATTGACGTACCCATATGTATTGGTTTGGTTACCCTCGAAATCGGTCATGGTAGTAGGTTGTCGTGGAACCTCGCTTGGTCGTACTTTGGCCGTCTTGAGCGTCCTAAGGGTGACAACATTGGAGGACGCTCCTGCGGCGACGAGGGCCCTTTTGAATTCCACGTTTTTTATTCGAGTTGTGATGTGTAGGGCGCGGTTATGGCCTTCCTCTGCCATCATGTCGTCGTCGGTGAACGTGATATTATTAACAGACGAATCCTGCGTTTTTGCTATTTCCGAGCGTGGAGGAACCAAGGGAACGCTTAACGTTATCCGATTGATGGCGGTGAACGTCTCCATCCGTTGATCCCTTGAAAGATGTAATAGTTCACATAAGTTTTCTACCAGCGAGGCTGCTTCTTGATTTACGGGTCTCTGATTGGTAGTGAAGTTGTTGGCTTGAGAGTGATCATCCGGGACGTCAGTCCCCAGCTCTGAAGTTTCCGAGGCAGGCGAACCGCTCATCTCTGCCGTCAGGTCGATGAGGAAATCCAGTATGGCGTTGATTGCATCTCTCATCAGACCCATGTTTTTGGTGTGAATCCCCTAGACCCGTACCAGGTCAATCAGCCTTGGAACTCCTTCGTTGGCCGTGTTTTTGGGCGCTGAAACATTGCCGTTTTCCTGAGTGGGATCCGAGGAAACATATTCAGTCCAAAGACCAACCATCCTTCCTTGTTTAGAGAAACGTATTCAGAGACTTATATTGGGACCGATAGACCGATCTCCCACTGTGGTCGCCAATTGTTTGTAGGTGAAAATGGTTTCTGTTGATTTCGGTAATTGCGGGTGTGCAGGTGAGAAACAATTTAAACCCTAAACAATATACTGCAAGGGAGTACATTAGATCCGAGAGATCAATCTATACAAGTCCGGCCTAAACCAAGAAATGGCCGTTCCAGACTTGCTTCGGTCACAAAGTGGAGGAGAATGGGTTGGTTTTGGGGAGGGAAGCAAGGAAAGTGGTGAGACTGAGAATAGTTGATTCTGGAAGAGTAGTTGGGTTACTACGACTTGTAATCAGAAAAGTGAGAGAGCTAACAAGGTGAGCTAGCAAGTAAGTATTTCTGAGTGTTGTATCTCCCGTATGAACTTGTTGTTCAATGGAAAAAGGTAAGACCTATTTATACAAGTCGGAGTAAAAACGTACCTGGTCTCATTAAGGAGTGGGGAAGTAAATGGGAGGAGGTGGTAACCGTATGCATTGAATTGATGTTCCATAAAGTGGTTTAACGTTTCATGAAATCGCTAACTGGTTTTCATGAAGTTGCTAACGTTATGGAAACTTCCTTATTGACGGGCGTCAGTGACACTTCCGACGCCGCACGCCGTAAACCACCAAACCAATACCCAAAGAGGATCCCCATTTTGTGTTGATGTCTCGAATGTTTTGGAAAACATGTAGCACGTTGTTGTGGCTTGGCAAGTCAAGCTCGGAAACTTGCTGACTGGTGACCTTCGACGGTCGAGATTTTGCATCTTGAGAGGGGGTAAACCGTTGATCGTTGCACGCCTTCGTTTTGGTAGCAGCGTAGTGAGGGCCAACGTGGTGGCGCGGTAAGGTTGGCATGCCGTTGGCATGGCAAGGTTTGGCGTGGCCAAGCTTAGGTTTTCGGGCCAAAGGTTACCATGTGTCGTCTGGTAACCTTGGGTGGCTAGGATTTGCTCCTGGGATTGAAGGGCAACCATTGATTGTTGCACGCCTCCGTTTTGGTAGCCGCGTAGTGAGGGCCAACATTGTGGCGTGGCTAGGTTGTCATGCCGTTGGCATGGCAAGTTTTGGCGTGGCCAAACTTAGGTTTTCGGGCCAAAGGTTACCATGTGTCGTCTGGTAACCTTGGATGGCTAGGATTTGCTCATGGTTTTGAAGGGCAATTGTTGATTGTTGCACGCCTTCGTTTTGGTGGCCGCGTAGGGAAGGCCAACAGGGTGGCGCGGCTAGGGCCAAGGCAAGGCGTTTGGCTTGGCATGATGTGACTAGCATGGCTAGGGCCAAGGCAAAGTGCGTTTGGCATGGGGCGGCTAGCTTGGATAGGTTTGGTTTGGCTTGGCATGTGGGGCCAAGGGTTTGCCATGGGCGTATGGCGTGTCTAGGGCCAAGGCAAGGGCGTTTGGCTTGGCATGATGTGACTAACATGGCTAGGGCCAAGGAAAAGTGCGTTTGGCATGGCGCGGCTAGCTTAGCTAGGTTTGGTTTGGCTTGGCATGTAGGGCCAAGGGTTTGCCATGGGCGTATGGCGTGGTTAGGGCCAAGGCAAGGGCGTTTGGCTTGGCATGATGTGATTAGCATGGCTAGGGCCAAGGCAAAGTACGTTTGGCATGGCGCGGCTAGCTTGGCTAGGTTTGGTTTGGCTTGGCATGTGGGGCCAAGGGTTTGCAATGGGCGTATGGCGTGGCTAGGGCCAAGGCAAGGGCGTTTGGCTTGGCATGATGTGACTAGCATGGCTAGGGCCAAGGCAAAGTGCATTTGGCATGTAGCGGCTAGCTTGGCTAGGTTTGGTTTGGCTTGGTATGTGGGGCCAAGGGTTCGCCTTGGGCGTGGCTAGCTTTGGCTAGGTGTGGTTTTGGCTTGGCATGTGGGGCCAAGGGTTTGCCATAGGCGCATGGCGTGACTAGCTTGGGCTAGGTGCGGTTTTGGCTTGGCATGTGGGGCCAAGGGTTTGCCATAGGCGCATGGCGTGGCTAGCTTGGGCTAGGTGCGGATTTGGCTTGGCATGTGGGGCCAAGGGTTTGCCATAGGCGCATGGCGTGGCTAGCTTGGGATAGGTGCAGTTTTGGCTTGGCATGTGGGGCCAAGGGTTTTCCATAGGCGCATGACGTGACTAGCTTGGGCTAGGTGCGTGACCAAGCTAGGGTTTGGGGCAAAGGTCGTTTGGTAACCTTAGACGGCCAGGATTTGCTCCTGGGATTGAAGGGCAACCGTTGATTGTTGCACGCCTTAGTTTTGATAGCCACGTAGTGAAGGCCAATATGGTGGCGCGGCATGGGGCCATGGCGAGGTGCGTTTGGCATGGAGCAAAGAGGGTGGCTGGCATGATTTGCCATTGGCACGGAGGTGCGGCTAGCATGGCTCGGCATGCTTTTGGCGCTGGTCGGTGTGGCTGGCATAATTTTCCATTGGCACATAGGTGCGGCTAGCATGGTTGGCATGCTTTTGGCGTGTCGGTGTGGCGGCATGATTTGCCATTGGCACGAGAGGTGCGGCTAGCATGGTTGGCATGCTTTTGGCGCTGATCTCGTGTGGGTGGCATGATTTTCCATTGGCACAGAGGTGCGGCTAGCATGGTTGGCATGCTTTGGCGCGGTCGGTATGGCTGGCATGATTTGCCATTGGCATAGAGGTGCGGCTAGCATGGTTGGCATGCTTTTGGCGCGGTCGGTGTGGGCGGGCATGATTTGCCATTGGCACACATGGGAATTAGGGTTTGGCTTGTCGTTACCTAATTTGAAAAAAGATACTGTGGTAATCATTTAGGGACACATTAAAGGTTTCAGTAAATATGCCTAGTAAATGCTTGTTACTTTAAATGTTGTGACATCACTATCTGCTAGGGTTTAGTGTTTTACGATTTTAACCCTAAGCTAAAAACCACCATCAACAACTATATATGTGCCATTACAACTCCACATCGTACTATGATGGATCTTCAAAACTGTTAAGTAGTTATGTTGGAAATGAGTTCCCAACAATTATCCGCATTTTAAACCTTTTGGCAGGAGATCTCTTACCGCTAGATTGGCGGGTTATCACTTTAATGAGACAGTCTTCCCTTCGTTAGGGGGAGATAAGAAAAATTATATTCTAAGGGAACGACAAGAATTGTCGTGGTGTGTTCCCATTGTGTCTCATATTGATTCTTGTACTCCACAAATGTAAATGTGAAGTGATAAAGAATACTCGATTTTCAGAATGTTCACTGATGTTGCTAAAGTGATGAGATCACACATACCAGCTGAAAACCAACCTGCAAAGTTACAAATCCTCAATACGGAATATATACCATAGACTAAGGTGTTGCAACTACACTCAGTGGAAGTGTGGTTGAGGCCATGGCTCCATAAAGGAAGTTGGAGAGACCACTTGGTTCGATCAATCCTCACCTAGAAAGGAAGTAGGTGAGTAAGGCACGACTTATTTATATCATTAATGAAATCATCTTATTTTATTGACTCTGACTATGTCCATGAATCAATACTGGAGGACGCTCCGAAGTTTTAAATGATTTTAGAGAACAATGAAATCCTGACAGATTATGAGAATGCATATGAGTCAACGGAAGGATCATGCGTGCACAAGGATGATATAATCCATAAATAGTTGCTCCAGATCTAGAGCACAATGAGATCGAACCATGATTTATTTTGATTAATTTCAAATAAATAGCATATTTGGCCTACGCAATCCAAGTAGAACTTAGTTCTTTGAAAATATATAGGGGTATTTGGTGTGGTAGTGCTAACCAACCTAGTGTAAAGCCTGTGGGACATATGTGGTTATTTGTCACAAAGTGTAGTGAGAAGAATGAGGTCTTAAAGTATAAAGAATCACCTTGTGGTGCGAGGTTTCTCATAAACCCCTGGATCGCTTACTCTTTTGAACATCAAATGTTCAGTTAATTAGTTTGCTTGATAGTTTCAAAAGAACTTGAAACATAGTAGATGTGGTTATATCTCTGGAGATTTAGACTCAAAGATATTTGCAAAAGTGCATGATGGCCTTTTGCTTCCCAAGTCGAATGACTCTAAACCACGGAGTGTGTTTGCGATTACTACTCGAACACTCACTTATTGATTTAAACAATCAGGCGGATGTGGTATACCTGTCTAAGTGACTATTTGATTGGGAAGGGATAAACAAGTGAGGTTCCGTGCCATGCGTATTAAATAAGTTCCTGATTCAGAATTATAGCTATATATGTCGACGGTATGGACATGATAAGTACTCTTAATGGAATAAGAGATCTTACAAGCTATTTAAAATCTGAATTTGAGATGAAAATCCTGGAAAATCTTGATCTTATCTATGTTATAAACTAGAAGACCGAGCTTGTGGTATATTATTCCACCAGTTTGCATATGTCCATTGTCAGGCAATTTAACAAGGACGTGCATGTTGCTAGCACTCCCATGATTAGTCGAGTTTCAAATATACATAGACCAATTCGTCTAAAGGAAGATGACGAAGTTGGGCCGGGAGATGAACTTTCCTTATCTTAGTATAATAGACGCATTATTGTACTTAGCATAATGTACTCGACCAAATTTTACATCCCCAAGGAACTTGTTAGCTAGATATAGCTAATCTCCAACGCAACGTTATTGGAATGGTATAGTGAATGTAATCATGTACTTAAAAGTAACCTTTGATATAAATTTGTTTTATCCCTTCAAATGAATGCTAATGAAAGTGCAATCCAAAAGTTGTTGATTATGAAGGAACAATAATCTCTTCTCCAACGAAAGTAATCAGGGGGAGATATGGTAGACTATTTTCTAATTCATTACCAATATTCAGTTTTGAAAATACATGACTAAAGGAACTGTCTGGAACAACTCTGAAAGTAATCAGGGGGGGATGCCGACATCAGGGGGAGGATCCAAGGATATGATGTTGATATATTTTACTTCTAAATTGAAGTTGTGTTGTACTCTTTTTCCCTTTGATCGAGAATAGTTTTTCCCAAAGGGTTTTGTCACTCGACAAGGTTTTTAATGAGACAACACTAAAAACATCAAGTATGTTGAACGTTGAAAACATAAAGATCGCGTTGATATTACTGAAAATATTTGTATCAAAGAAATGAAATGCGATAGTTTGTTAAGCAACGTAACTTCCAGAATCAACAACAGGGTATTATAAACATTCAAGTCACCAAAGTAAAGTGTGATAAACTCCTTTTGACTGCATTAGACTAATGAAAATTGTCTGACATCAGGGGGGGCATCTAATGGTGTGTTGAACTATTTTCCTTCACCAGGGTAACTTTTTCCCACAGGGTTTAGTTACTCGGTAAGGTTTTTAACGAGACAACAACAAACACCGGGAATGTAATTTCCCATCTAAGGATATTGTCTTTCCCACGAGGATTTTCTGCCTTAGGAGTTGTGAAGCAACTAGTCAACTTCAACAGAGCATAGTGATCATCACCCATGATGCATCACCTTTACTTGCATCATCACGTTGTACTCTTTTCCCTTCACAAGGTTTTATCCCACTGGGTTTTCCTTGTCAAGGTTTTAATGAGGCAATATATTCGAGTCTAACTATGTTCTAAGTTTGCTTAATATTGTACTCTTTTTCTTTAGTTCAGGTATTGTTCCTCTGGGTTTCCCTGGCGAAGTTATAACGAGGCAATTAACTTAGACTCATCGATCTGTGAAGATAATATTGCATGTGATGAACTACATGTAGTAAGAGACAACATGTGAAGTAATGCATGTGAAGAGTTGTACCAAGGTTTTATCCCACTGGGTTTTTCCTTGTCAAAGTTTTAATGAGGCAATTGATTTCGGCACAAGTCATCAAGGAGAGGACGACATTTAAAGAACTACATTCGAAGCACTATATGTGAAACACTGCATATAAAATTCTATTGGACCACACAAGGGGGAGTGTTGTAGGGCCTATGGCCCATAGATGTGCGGCCCAACTAGGTAGTTAGGCTTTTCCAACGGTTGTATATAAAGCATACTCTTTTATGTAATATGGTTGTTGCCTATCAATACAATCCCTCTTGTCGTTTCTCATACTATTGGTCTTCTCTCTGTTTTTCCCTCAAAGAATCTTTCATTTTTATTTTTATTTTGTATAATTTTTAACTGTCAGTTAAATGTGTAAAACCGAACCGAATGGAAAAACCCGAACCCAGTGGTAAAACTAAAAATGGAAACCGTTAGCTAATGGCACGGGTTTTTTTTTTTTAAATTAAAAAGCGGGAGTAATGATTTCGGTTCTGGTTTGAGAAAAAACCAAACTGAATCGGTCATGTACACCCCTATCATGAGTTCTAAGCTTAGAGGTTGGAGCTAACACCATTTTGAACTTGTCCCTTATGATGTATCCGGAGTTCAAATCTTATTTTTTTTATTTTTTTTATAAGAAGAGATGAATTATATTAAGAAGAAGAAGAATTTACAAGGAAATTTTCCAGAAGTAGATGAAAACTACCAAAACAGATACTATAACTCAAGATAAAACAAACTCCCAAGTACACACAGTTTGTGAGAAGTTCATGTGAACTCTATTGCCTACAGCCGAAGCCCAAGTGAGCACTAGAGATTTTGCATTATCACAAAGCTCTGTATCAGTCTTGTAAGTCTTCAAATGCAATTTCTTTCCCTCCTGGTTATACAAATTATTGCGGCAGGAATAAGACCCCAACCAACTTTCCCTTATTGTGTTAGATGATTTTTTGGCGGGATATGTGCTAAAGCTAATATAATATCTCGAAAAATCCATGCCCAATTTTTTTCAGGTGTCAAAGCATACCACAATTTCCTAGCAATCTTACAATGCACTTAAAGGTGATCTTGAGACTCTGGACTATCCCAACATAACACACATGGACAACACACCAAACCAAGAAATTTATCTATGGTGAGACTCCTGGTTACCAAATAAAAGACCATGAAAAGCCATCCACTCCATCCGTAGCAGTCATGTATTCATATAAAGATTTGACCGTAAATGTATCTGTAGAAGCTAACAACCACCTTCTCGTGTCTGTTAAAGATTCAAGTGTTGGAGGGTTCGTGCCATTGATTGATAGAAGAGCTGCAAGATGATTAGCTTCTAAATTGAAAGAATACGTCTGAAATCAAACTGCCAGGAACCATCTTCAATTACATGTTGTGCAATACTCTCCGTCAAGAGTCTATCTAACTTACTTAACAAAAGTAAACTCATCTGCTAATATTGAGTTACCTATCCATTTGGCATGCAAAAAGGAGACATGCACACCTGAATGCATGGAGATGGTTACATTAGCCATGATTAGTGTACCCATATCCATAACAGTTCTCAGCAGGATACCCCGTGCGCAGATGTAACTTTCTTTGGTGTCCAGATTGAGTGTTGTGGTCCATGCTTTTCTTCAATAATTCTATGCCATAACTGTTTCCTTTTAACAATCCACCTCCAGTACCATTTGGCCAACATAGCTTGGTTCATCTTCTTGAGATTTAGAATTCCTAAACCTCCCTAGTCTTTGCTGCACACACTAAACTCCATTTCACAAGGTGAAAAGTTTTAACATTGTCTTAAAACCTTCAAATCTAGATGCATGAACAACAAAACATGTAAAATTGCTCACCTTGTTGTAGTTAGAACCATCAAGGTTTAAAAGGTTATTATGCATCTAAATCGGCCCTCAAATTCTCAATAATTCAAGAGAGATTTAAAAGGTTCTTCTGATAGTAAAGTGTGCAACATAAAAACCAATAATCCTAAAAAACAATAATATTAAAAAGGGGTGGGATCCAATGACATGGCTATATTGACATAATCATGATATGGTTTGGTTATTTTTTCTACAAAATCCAAGCGACAACGAGTTTGAAGCTAGTTTTTTGATGACATGTTCCACTTCTATAGCTAAACATTCCTGCCAAAAAAATGAGAGTATTCCGATATACAAAACTTCACCATCCACAAATTTTAATTTCAATCGTTTATCTTCAACGGTTAATATTCAAAATGGTAGATGGTAGTCTTATACGCCTCAGAATGCTCTCATTTACGGTAGGAATGTAGAGCTACATAAGAGGAACATGTCACCAAAAAATTAACTTCAAATACATTGTCGCTTGGGTTTTGTAGAAAAAATGACAAAACCATGTCATGATTATGTCAATATAACCATATCATTGAATCCTAAATGTGCATAAAAGCATGATATTAAGAATGTGCATAAAAAGTATGACACAATAATCCTAAAAAGCAATATACACGGAGATGTGCAACTATCGTGGAGTGAGATATATCTATTTTATTATTTGGACATGATAAAAAAAAAATTAGACATTTGATATTTTGATACTACTATATTGATACTAATATGTTTATATAGAAAGTATTAAGAAAAAAGTGGAAATTTCTGACAAACTCAAGTTTGAACCCTCTCTCTTCCATAAGCCCATCAATAAGATGACTTATATGTCTAGCCCAAAAGATAAGATGTACGGCTAAGATTATAAGTTTTAGATGGATTTTAGATTCTTAAACTTTCGGCATGACTAAATTAACCTTTATCTCTTACAGAGAATAGCAAAATAAATGAGTCGCTAATCTACCGTGAAAACAATTATGGGCATAACTGTTGGCTTGATATGCGGACCTTACTTATATTTGCATGCATTTTACAGTTTGCTACTCACCTATTAGTTAGGGTTGGATAAGGAGGATAATTAAGATTTGGCACGTATATGCATTAACAATATCTACTGCGGGTCCTGTGCTTTCCCTAGTTTTCATGCCTAATATACTTGCAAGGAATTAGGAATGAACACAATTATGAGATTGCAAGAAATTAGGAATGATATGCCACACGCCATGAGATTAAAAGCTGGTGGACTCCTAATTGTGATTATACATGAAAACTACGAGTCACACAGCTAAACATGATAATTGTGATTATCAATTGATGAAAATTAGAATTTTTATTAAGAATTATAATTTTCACCAACCGCACTACATTATTGAGAATTAAAATTAAAGTTTTCATTGAAAACTAGAATTTTCACCGAATATTTATGTGTGAAAACAAAAAGTTAACCAAACTTCCCCTTGTGAAAATTGGAAATTTCCTAAAACTCCATGGTGATAATTGAGTTTGTTTGGTTGGTTGTAATAAAAATTAATTATGAGCACGAACAAATAAACGGGTAAAATCAGTTATTTAGACGAGTTTTTTCAGGAAAGAAGAAAACGAACGTCATTTAATTAGGGAAATATATAAGGAATTAAAGTCAAAAGGAATTATTGTTACAACTGTTTTTATATTAAAGCATTACCTAATTAATTTCCTCATTAAAAGGTTATTTATGTAATTGACTCCTACTTATAAAAGAATATGGGTTCTTCGTATATAAAAATTTAATGATGGGTTTCATATATAAAAATAAAATAAAATGGGCTACAAAAAAAAGTTCCCCATTAAGAAAAAAGTAGTTTTTTTCTAAGGAATTAAGAAAAACTAATTTAGTTTAAGTATTTAAGATTCAAGTAGATACCTCCTAACATTGTATCAAGCTGCAGAATTAAAAAGACAAGAAAACAAAAAAATGTCAAAAACTAATTAATTTTAATTTTATAATAATATAATAGTAATAATAATAATAATATTAAGAAAAACTAATTTAGTTTAATATTTAATCAGATATCTGTTAAATCGCTCTATTCTCGATACAAATGATCGATTAAGTTTTCCCGAAGGAAAATACATTTTTGTCTCAAAGCAGAAACCAGACGGGCGGGCCTCAAACATGGTGTGTCCGTGGGAGCATTTACACTTATACACAGTTTGCCTAATCCTTAAATTCCGATATAAAAACAAATTCGTAATTATTTTTGGAATTTATAACAAGCAACCTCCTCTTCTGGAATCTTTCTTTTTTTGTCGACCATCAGTTTTCCCCAGAGCGACTGACTATTCGTGCCGTTGAACTGCAAAACCCCACTCCAAATCTCTTCTTGGGTCCTGGCAGAGGAGAGTTCAGATCATTCATTCCTGCACGCCCCTACCGCATCTCAATCTACCATCATTTCCACTCCGTCCAAGTATTCTCCTCATCTAAATCTGAGGTAAGTTCTTAAACCCTAACCCTTTTTTACTTCAAATAGCGGGTTCTTAAACCCAAAGTTGAACACAATGTTTGCTCAGATTTCATCCTTTTTCATGTATTATTGGGTGTCAATTTCAATGGGTTCAGATTTTTATATTGTTAAGTGATTTTGTTGTGGATTGTGTGACTAATTTTGAGCAATTTGTAGGTATCAAACATACATTGAGTTTCTGAGAGAAAGCTAGGCTGAGCACCAAAAATCTACATCAATGGCTTCAGAATCAACTGAAGCCACCATGAAACCCTACAAACTTGTGCAATCGTTAAGCGGGCATAAACGAGCTATCTCCAGTGTAAAATTCTCACAAGATGGGAAACTGTTAGGAAGTTCATCTGCAGACAAGACTATTCGTCTTTGGTCCACAACAGATTTTTCATTCATCAGAGAATTTGAGGGCCATGAGCAAGGGATATCTGATTTTGCATTCTCTTCGGATTCTCATTACATTTGTACTGGTTCTGATGATAAGACTGTGAGGATATGGGATGTTCAAACTGGTTCACTTTTGAAGACTTTACATGGCCATACGAATTATGTTTTCTGTGTGAATTTCAATCCTCAGTCTAATATGATTGTTTCTGGTTCATTTGATGAAACGGTTAGGGTTTGGGATGTAAAAACAGGAAAGTGTTTAAAAGTACTTCCTGCTCATTCTGATCCTGTTACAGCGGTGAACTTTAATCGTGATGGGTCTTTGATTGTGTCTAGCAGTTACGATGGGTTGTGTAGGATATGGGATGCATCGACAGGTCACTGTATGAAGACTCTTATTGATGATGAGAATCCACCCGTTTCGTATGTGAAGTTTTCTCCTAATGGGAAGTTTGTTCTTGCTGGAACTCTGGATAATACACTGGTGAGTCCTGCAATTCTTTGGTGATTTATGCATTGAAGTATCTCTATTTGGTATAGTAATTTGCATTTTGAGCTGTTTGCTTTTGCATTGAGTTACTAGCTAGATTTTTTAGAACTGAAGAACTTAGATACCTTGAAAATACTTTGGGCCTTTTGGTATACAAAATCTAGGATTCGATCAAAAGGGTGATGCAAGTAAGTCTGTCAGTTTCTAAGACATGTTTGTGGCTTTGTGCGTATGTTCATCTATGTGTTTTTGTTATTTTCCTTTCTTTGTCCTGTCAATATATGAGATTGTCTAACAAAATTTGATACCTGAAGAATGAATTTTCAGACAAAATTGAGTGTGTGGATGAATAGTTGAGCTTAACTATGACCAAAGCATGTCTTATCTAGAATGTTCATGAGCAGGTTTTGGATTATACTTTTAACCCTAGATTTCACATTCAGACCACAATCAAGCACAACGCTAAGGCAATATCATTGTTGCTCGAGAGCATTAGAATCTTAATACCAACAGAAACAGATAACTTTAAGGCTGATTTTTGACCTTTTCCATTAGCTATTGCTAAATCTACTAAGACTTGATTTATGATGTTCCATTAGTATCATAAGGTGTTCCGCGAAAAAATAATTCCATTAGTTATTGCTGAATCTACTAAGACTTGATTTATGATGTTCCATTAGGATCATAAGTGTTCCACAAAACAAGAACCAAGGCTGAATGTTGTTCCATGAGGATCATAAGGGGTTACAAATTAGATTCTCTCTGTTTTGCTTCAGCGTCGTTTCATGTTTCACTTGATCAATGGCAACAAGGCGACAACTATTTCAATAAGTGAATTCAATAAAGTTTCGACTCAGTGGAATGGAACGGACTTTCCAGATGTTAACTATTTAAGCTTTATCGGGAAATATATGGACATCAGTCATCTCATCTTATATAACTTACATCTCATCTTATATAGCTTTGTTATATGTCAAAATGAAAAGCGTTGTTATGTTTCTTGGCTTCCTGTTTGATATTTCTTCTTGTGTGTCCACATGTTTTTGGCGCCGGCATTAGATCTTTGTAAATGACTAGATGCATCCATTTAATTTGTTCTTTTTACCAGTTTATACATGACATAGAACAATGTTATGGTTTCTGAGGTTTTGAAGTATTAATTTGAATTATCATGATGTGCTTCTCTGCAGAGGCTATGGAACTTTTCAACTGGGAAATTTCTGAAAACATACACCGGTCATGTGAATTCAAAATATTGCATATCTTCTGCATTTTCTATAACAAATGGAAAGTATATCGTCAGCGGCTCGGAGGATAATTGTATCTACTTGTGGGACCTTCAAACCAAACAAATAGTTCAAAAACTGGAAGGTCACTTGGACACTGTTATCTCAGTTAGTTGTCACCCAACTGAAAACATGATTGCATCTGGTGCACTTGGGAATGATGGTACAGTGAAGATCTGGGCTCAGGAGAAAGACTAATTGCCTGTTAGCATCTTGTTGCATATGTGAGATAGTCATTGCTGAATTAGAGATTTTCCTGGTGGCATGTTGAACAAGGGATTTAATGTTTTCCTTTTCAGCTGTTACCATGTAGTTGCTTCGTTGTTCAATATGGTGATAACTGTTTTAAAAATACCATAGATATGTTTGTGTTTCATGGTGATTAGTTATGTTGTCATCAAGGCATATCGTCAATACTGTAAGTCTGCAACAATGAAATGGCAATCTATTCTTTGTCTCTGTTCTTATCGTAAGATAATGGTGGAAATGCCTTTAAAAAATGTTCAGATCCTTCTGGATAAACAATGAAACCTGTAGTTCAGTTCATGCAGGTGTTCTTGTTTTCCCCTCCAGGAAACTGGATGCAGTCCCTTGTGCCACTCTGGAAACTTTTCTATGATCATCCCTCTTACTCCGTTTCTTTCCCCTCTAGGAAACTGGATACAAATAGTTCAACACAACTACTCGTCCATGCAAAAGAGACGGTTCATTTAAATTCCTCAGGCACCAAGTCTTTTTGACACAGAAAGTTCACCTTGACATGTATTCTGTCAAACATGACCCAGCTTCTGTTTCCCTAACATTGCTGTTATAACACAGCTCAAGGGAGGTGAAAATGTCAAAGATAAAAACATATCAAAACACGTTTACCAAGCTCTTTTTCTTCTTATCTAGTTGCTTCTGGCTTCTACCATTTTTAAACATGAAAGAGACGACAAAATAAAGAGTATAAAACGAAGATGAAAATTTCATACAGAATGATAACATTAGGCACGAGAACTAATACCTGAAATGAAATCATCCATAAGTTTAAATTAGAACATTTTCTGGTAACTACCAACTTCCTAGGTAAAAAGTCGTACGAGCAATTAACATTTGCTGAGTTCATCCAAAAATTAAGATTACAGTGGTGCTTGGGCAAAACAAGTTTAAAGAAAGCTAAGCTACATACTAATACTAAACATCCTCTTTGTTGTGGCAGCAGCCCTGCCTCCATTTGTGTAGAATCAGCCAGGACAGAACAAGAGGTCGAACAGTATCTGCACCAAAAACAAACTGAGTTAATACTCCTTGAATTCACAATGTTGAGTGTGAGAGAAAGAGGTAGAGACAGAGTCACACCTTTTATCTTATCCTCCTAATTATCTTCGCTGACTTCGAGATTCTTCAATTGGGAACCCAATCCGTCCTCGTTGTCATCCTCATCCTCATTAGACCCCTGGTCATCATCTTCTCCTTCAGGATCATTCTCATCCAAGGGACCAAGCAAGTCAAGGGATTTCTTAAATATGTCCTTCAGTTCATCAATGCCTTCATCCGATATGTAGTTGCCATTGATGGTCAACAATTTAAATTCAGGCTTATTAACCACTGCCTGAGCCAAAACTCTTGCCCCGGCCCTTCTCATGGCATTTGTGCTCAGATCTACTTCCTTCAACTGCTTGTGACCGTTTTCCAGTGCCCTGGCAATCAGAATTGTGCCTTCATCCTTTAGTTCGTTTTCTGACAAATTTAGTTTAGTAAGGGACTCTTTTGCTGCTATGCAAGCAGCTAAGGCGGGAGCAGCTTCTAGAGTGATCTCATTTCCAGCCATATCCAAGACTTCAAGCAATGGAGCATTCTCCTTGAGCGCATCCACAAGAGCTATAGCTCCTTCGTTTTCCAGATTTAAGTAACTCAAGTAAATCTCAGTAAGGCCAGCATGAGAAGAAAGAGCTTTACTGAGAGCGACACCAGCTTCCACACCAAACATGTTGTCCCTAAGATCAATCTTTTTCAGATTGGAACACTTCCCTAATGCCTCTACGAGGGCAATACCTCCTTCCTCACCTACCCTAGTAGAAGAACATCGGAAATCCACCAATGCTGGAGATCCTTCTACAACCTTAGCAATATAAACAGCCCCCTCATCTCCTGTCATATTGTTATGGAAATGAAGGATTTTGAGCTTCTCTGTAGAAGGAATTAGCTCAGATACTGCCTGTGCAGCTTCCTCGGAGATACCATCATTCATCAAATATAGCTCTTCCAAATTACTCTGGGATTTCAAAAGCGCATCAAAGGCCCTAACACCCTTCTCTCCCAAGGCATTGTCTGAGAGGTTCAGATATCTCAATATACAGCCTTCCAGTGCCTCTGAGAATATATTCATTACTTCAATGGCTTCATCTTCTGGCCTTCCTGCAATAAAATCTGATAGGTCAACTTCTGTCAACTGTCCCTTAAGAGATGCTAAGATGGGTTCTGCAATACGAGCGGCCTGAAGTCCAAAACTTCTATTGCTGAAGCATATCTTAGTATATGAATTTCCGGGCTTTGACAATGGCTTTAACAGTTCCTCGGCCTCCTCAGCATCAATAAAAGCACGGCGACCTCGAGATATGTCAAAAAAACGTTTCGCGCGGAGCAGGAACACCCTCGGGTACATGAGCTTCTATACCATTTTGGGTTCTGGAGCCTCTTTTAAGAACTTCCAGCATGAGCTTGCTGGCTTCCTTGGCATAAAGTTGAACTGCTGAGCTTCCATCACCATCAGGCTCCCTCTCGTAATGCTCATTTGCAGAAGCAAAAGCTGAGTCTTCTATGTGCTTAGAATTCTCCACAGCCTCCTCTTGGCTTAAGAGACCATATTTCTTAGAGAAAACAGACGGTGTTGACAAATTCTTGGTCATGCGTTCCACCAGCGTCAACCTTGTACTCTGGCTAGGTGGCCACAATTTAATGGAAAAGGAGCGATGCTGAACGTTCTGGGTCTCGGTCTCCATGGTGCCTGCAAGGATATGAGCAATAACTTACAGTACTGACCGACAGAACCAAAACGTAACTGAGCAATAAACTATCATAAATGATGTAAAGTAAATTCAGCAATTTCAATGAATTATGCTTTAAATAATGTACTCCATTCAATATCAATTAGAGGAAACGGGTTTCTTTAACAAAGAACTCTAAATCCCGAGGCAAAAAGTCTTATGCTATCAGGTTCTGATGCAAGAAAGGCTTTTACAGTTTGCTAATTAGTATCCCTTCAGAACATTACAAAAACCAATATGTCGTAAAACTTATATTACACACATTCAGACATCCACATGTTTCCACCTAATCCACATTATCCATTCAACATATTCTCAGAAAACTAATAGCCCTCTATTGTAAAGGCAAACCGTATAACGATGAAGTTGAACTAGAGCTTAACCCTAGAATGCTTTCACACACCAGACACTCCCATGTCATTCACATTCAAAAAAAAAAAATCACTTAGGCATTTCCTCAAACATCTAACCAGCATACTAACACCAAATATGAGCCCCAAAAACCCTATACAGCATCAATAGAAACCCTAACTTTCACCTATCCAAATCTAATTGTCTGCAATATAAAATAGAGGGATCCATTAAAAGATACAGATTCCAAACCTAGAAATCATAGATCTAAGAAAAAACTGAGAATACAGTAAAACCCTAGAAGTTAAGAGATAATAACGCCAACAAAATCTAAAAAAATGCGATAAAGAAAACGAAAAAGAGATTGAGAGAAAGATGAGTACCCGTTTGCTGTTGATTTTTGTTTGTGATTTTTGTAATTTAGAAGAAATCTAATGAAACTTCTCTTTGAAAGAGATTGTGGAGGGAGGGAGGGAGGGGGAACAGGGAAAGTGACAAACCCAAAAACTTGGAGCCAAAATTTATTTAGGTTTTGAGTCTCCACATTTTCTGATTGTAGTTATCGAGATTATGTAATCTTAGTCGTCGATTTCGCGTCCTTGTGACGCTGATATACGGTACAGAATTGGACTGTTGATACTACGCCCAAAGGGAAGTAGGCCTGAGTATTAAAATGGGCCTCAACACGTGTTTGGCTAAATAAACCACTCACGAGTTTGGCTAAATAAACCCCTTCACTAGAGAGTGTGCCCAAAATCAGACTCCTCTTCCGGGGAACACCATGATCAGAAAGTTAATGGCGTGATTAGGTAATGTACGAAGAAACAAGCAACTAAATATCTAAATTTGTTTTAGAAAATAATAATAATAATTAAAAAAAGATGTCCAAAATATCGTTGCTAGGAATTTCTTGCAAAGAAACATATAAAGTCAGTTTTTATAATGGGCCAGCATGCGAAGATTTGTTGCACTTAAACATTTTGATGACTCATTGAGTTTCAACTTCTTTTAAAGGTCTCTTAAGCCGTGTTTCTACTTCTTCATCCAACTGATTTAATCTCATTCATCCAACTGATTTAATCTCATACTCTCAAAGCTAGGGATCCGATGATTAGTTCGTATGAAAAAAATTTCATCATAGCCATTCATCTCAGACTTTTTTCTTTGAGTTAGCCTTTTGATGGAAGTATTTTGTTTTCAAGTCTCTTTTTTCGTATTATTTTACCTGGCGTCTTTAGGGGCGACCCCAAAAGAATTAGGGGCGACACAAAAGACAAAATAGGTTGAAAATACTTGTATACCCCTTCATAATCGGTAGTTTAGGTTTTTTTAGCTCTACCGGTGCAAAATCTCATTTTTGGGGAAACTCTATATTCGGTAGTTATATAAACTATTTTGACTACCGATTATAGGCTCAACCAAATTAGAAAAATAGAGGATTTTTGCAAAATCTCATTTTGGGGCAACTCTATATTCGGAAGTCAGGATACCTTCATTTACTACCGATTATAGGCTCAACCAATGCAGTTGAAAAAGCTCGGTGCGGGCATGGACGTGGTATGAATACAATGCAGGTACGCTATACAGGGGGTCTGGGGGGGCGTAGCCCCTCCCGGCTGTGTTCGACCTGACAGGTCAGGGGTCGCGGGGTCTAGGGCGGCGCCCCTGCAGAGTGCGAGACAACGACTGTAGAGAAAAAAATTTTCTACGAGAAAATTGAATTTCAGTAGGATTTTTGCAAAATCGATTTTGGGGCTACTCTATATTCGGTAGTTATATGAACTATCTTGACTACCGAATATGGTTGGATATTTGCAAAGAGAGTCACTGTATAATCGGAAGTCATGATAACTCTTCCTTTCTTACCGATTATAGGCTCAACCAAAATTCCAAAAAAAAAAAGGATTTTTGCAAAATCTGATTTGGGGCTACTCTACATTCGGTAGTTATATGAACTATTTAGACTACCGAATATGGTTGGATATTTGCAAAGAGAGCAAGGATAATCGGAAGGCATGATAACTTCATTTACTACCGATTATAGGCTCAACCAAAATTTCAAAAAAAAAAGGATTTTTGCAAAATCTGATTTTGGGCTACTACTATATTCGGTAGTTATATGAACTATTTTGACTACCGATTATGGTAGGATATTTGCAAAGAGAGCCACTATATAATCGGAAGTCATGATAACTCTTCCTTTCTTACCGATTATAGGCTCAACCAAAATTCCAAAAAAAAAAATTTCGCAAAATCTCATTTTGGGGCTACTCTATATTCGGAGTTAAATAACCTAAATTCCCTACCGATTATGGTAGGATATTTGCCAAAGGTCCACTTTAATCGGGAGTCAAGATAACTTTATTTACTACCGATTATAGGATAGTCAAAATTCAAAAGATATAGGATTTTATTTTGGGGATACTTTATATTCGGAAGTTATACAAACTAAATTTACTCTCGATTGTTGATTAACTACCGATTGTATAGTTATCTACCGATTGTAAAGGGTAGTTTGGGATTAAAAAAAACGCCCCGAAAATAACCTACCGATTGTGAAATAACCTACCGATTATGACAGTTTTTGTCGTTTTGTGTCGCCCCTAATTTTTTTGGGGTCGCCCCTAAAGACCCCAGGTTATTTTATTGTTGTTATTGTTAACTACATTTTTTTTCCTTTTGTTATAAACAATTGCTTCAATTTCACTTCATCATTTATTCTTTCGACCAACTGTTAGAATAAATTATAACATATAATTTAGCCATCGTCTTATCTCAAAGTTATTATATTTGAATTAGAGCTTTATCAAGAACTTATACGTCATTCTCTTCTCATGTCTCTTGTTCAAAAGTTTTGGTTTCTGTTTTTAAACTCCAAACCTCGGTAGACAGAAGACTAATAGGCTTTAGTAGTTTTGCCAACTCCTCTTCAACATCAGACATATATAATATGTGCTTTCAATTATCTTATCTGTAATCATCATACATATAATATATGTTCTTCAATTATTTTATCTTGAGAGCTATGAGAGGAAGATACAACAACATATGCAACTTTTAGACTTCCATAACTACCTGACACGTTAATAAAATCATTATCAGGTTCTTCCATAATCATGTTTTGATTCATTGCCCCGATAGGTTGGCTTTCACCAAACACAGATTGTTAGATCTTATCATGTTTGCCTACTCTCATACCAATTAAAATGACGAGGTTATCGACTACACCATAATTTTTTCTTATTAACCTATACAGACACACTTTGTATAATTCTACCAGAACAATAAAGGCCATAGAATTACATCAACAATATGTAACTTAGTATATAGTCTAAGTTCGTGAGAAAACTAACTATGGGATCGTATCAAGTAGTTATAAAAATAATTATAATGCGGAAAGTAAAGTGATAGCACGATAAACGGGATTTTGTTAACGAGGTTAACTTCCTGGAAGAAAACCCCCAGACCTAATCCAGTTTGAATGCTCTCATAATTAAGCCGCTATACAAATTGATTGTCGTAACTTTGTATAATTGAGACCTAGTAAACTACCATTTAGTTCCTGCATTATCCCGCGACTACAACCAATCTGGTCTACCGATAGCATACGGAGATACCTATATATGATAACCGCAATCGCACGGTGTCTAACTAGTAGACAGAGGCAAGTACGGGTCGAACCCACATGGAGCGGTGGAAATACTGTAACCAACATCTCTAATAAAATTTATCAGAAATAATATTTTTGGATTTTTAGAAATTGAAAAAGAAATAATAATATTAAACTAATAAAATAGAATCAATGGGAAAGACGGTAACCAGGAATATGAAGATGTTAGGGTTCCATGAATCCGTTGTAGGCAAATTAATCGTGTTCAATCACAAAGGGTCTCAAATATACTCATGTAGAGTGGCAAACCTAACTACTCATACATGGAAGATATTGCATTTACGAATCGTTGACAAGAAATCATCAAAAATGAATTATTTGTTCTCACCTAAAATAGAATTTCTAAGCAATAATCATACATGGCATGAAGAGTCAAGGAATATTCATCATTCAATTATTACTTAGGTTCAATGAGTTTTTCTACTAATCCAACAATGAACTAAACATGACATAGCACATGAAAAATCTAACTAGAAAATAAACATTGATAGAGAGACAAAATTATTAAAATTAAGTTCAATTGGTAGAAAACCCTTATTCATGAAAACAAATAAATCCTAAAAGTTCATCCTTTCGCCCTAAAATGAATTAGGTATACATGGCTTTCTCAAAAGCCATAAACATATATAAAATCAATAGCTAATCAAAATGAAAACGAAGAACACAAACGCAAACCCTAGTCTTCCGTTTCCTCTTGTAGACGGCTCTGCAGCCGCAACCTCCCTCTCTGGCTCAATATGTGATCGCTTACATAGCCTCCAAAGGAATCTAATTTCCATTTTTTTTTTCATTTTCTACACCACTTCCTCAGCCAATTAAGTTATGCCACATGTCTAGCGACAAACAAAATCACCCAATGAGGTTTTGCCATGTCATGTCTTCCAACACTCATCTGCCATAAATGTTGGTGAAGAATCTTAACAAGATGTGGGAAAGTGAAGATACGATGTTGACATAAATCATAAACATTTGAACTCCAGAGACTCCAACGAGGAAAATTGCTTGAGTTTGGTATCTAATTAACATGTGCATCTTGCATGCAAAAATGTGTTTAGTTGCATATCCTCCAAGAAATATGGAAACATCAGTGTCACGGTCCCTCCCTTCACAACATCATCTTTCTACTCCCTGATCGGTTCTACCAACTCCACTAGTGGAAACAACTTATAACCATCACCATTTCTATCCACGTCCACCTAGCCATCAACACCACTGACTTCATAGCTCTCCGTCTCGCACCACAATTTCATCTCCGTCCGTCTAGGCATCACTCAGCTCAACCAAGATTCTAAACACAGCTATCAATCCCATGGCAACCCAGCAGCATCAGATTAGTCTGAGAATCCAAAACCACGAAAACTCCATTGATTTGCACCATCAGCTCAGCTAATATCAACCCATACATCTCCATTTCCTTGTTAAGCCTGACCGAGCACCATTCTTTTCTCTGACTCCTCCCACCTTAATTTCACCGAGTATAATCTGCTCAACCAATCATCTCCAATGCTCTGTCTCACTCGAGTATAGTCCTGTGAACTGAGCTTCATCTACATCGCGTCTGCACCATCAACCACCACTTGCCATCTCCTAAAATATGGCAGCTAACACCGGTTTAACTTCTTCAAAACTGCGAACTCCACAGACTTCGTTGCTGTTATAACCATTGCACTACCATCTTCGTTCACGTAAACCATTAGTAGCCCTTAATTCAACAACAACTGCAATTCGATGCCATCGCCATTCTCTTCTACAATGATACAAATTCACCAATTGTTCGAACCTTCTATTCCAGATTAAAATAAACCAGCTCCAACTTCTTCTCTGGCCAATGTGATATACAAAACGGTGATGTAGATGAGAACTCTTTGGGTACTTTCTTCAAACAACTACTGGGAGTAAATTTGTGTTGGTCCAGGTCAGTTTGATGTGTTCGCCTGGCCATCTTTCCCTGCAATGTTAATCATACATAAACTACGAACCCATTCCATCACCTAGAACGCCGACATCAGTTCTTTACAGCCACCATGAGACTCAATTTTAGGCCATTACCAAGTCCGGCCACTGCACCAACTCCAGTCTCTTCCAACATCAAATCAAGTCGAGCCATACTTCCATTTTGTTAGAGCATAGCTCAGTTGAACCCACCAAGCGTTGGTATGTCAAGTTTGGTTGTCATATTTTAGTGAATCAAAACTCATTTCAAGAGTCGCTTGATTATGTACTAGAGTGAACTTCGTATAGGTTAGCTTGAAAGTATTAGGATATGAGACATTACAAGTATTACGAAGACTTGAAGAAGTGAAGAAGTAAGAAGCTACAACGACAACATCATCCTTCCATTTGAGGTTAGTGATATTTGACTTGAACTGTTTCATTCTCTAACGTATCTTTTAGTCGTGCATATTGAAAACAAAACTATGAAGCATCAACACTATAGATAGACATAGTATTAAGGAATACAATATGAAGTTTATTGCTTAACCATTAAACTTTGTAGATAACACATCGACATAATCGTTTAAATGCTATTGTGATTATGTATGGGTATGAGGTGAGGATTTCATCCTAGGAAACAATATTTTACATGTATTTTAAGGAAGTAAGTTCATAAAATTGTTTATGAATAGAAAAGGAAATCGCCAGGCGTTATTGGGATTGCTATTCATTGCATATCTTGTGAACATCCAATATGTGTGATTTAGTAGAACCGTTCACGACTTGTTTTTGTTCTTGGTAAAACTATTCACAAAGGCCCGACTTATGTATTGGTATGACTTTTATTAGTGAAACCGATCTTAAGTAATCACCTGAGATGGTATGATTGAGTTTGTGTTTTGTTGAACCAAATCTGGGTAAAGGGGAACCGATCCTATGAAGAGGTGCAACACATCACAAAGGGGAATCGATCCTTGTATGAGGTGCAACAAGGTTTATAGCAGAAAGGGGAACCGATCCTATGAACATGTGCAAGACGTTTTTAGGCAAAGGGGAACCGATCCTATGGACATGTGCAACACATATAAGTTAGATACCATATATATGTGGGGAACCGATCCTAGTACCTAGTCAACCGAATTTTGGAAAGCTAGTGTGACTATACACAGTACTCACCTGGAGGTAGAACCGAAACTTGTTTTGGTAGAACCATGAAACCCATGATTTGTGATTGAGTGTTTCTTAATCAATCAGATAGTTCTTGAAAGTCAGATGAACCAATTCTAAACTTGTTTGGAAGTGTGGCAAATCGGTTTCAAGGTTGTAAGTTTGAAAGAGGACTTACAAAGTAAGGATGTCGGCATACTTTGAACACGTGCAGTAATGTTTATATTTTATTGTTCAAAGTTATTCCTTAATAGCTATAGGAAGAAAATCCCATGATCGAAATAAATAAGTTAAGAATCTTTTATTTAAGGTTGTTAATTTTATTTTAGGAAAATGAGAATTAGTAATGCGCATTTACTAGTTGAGATTTTCTAGTGAGATTTTCGATCCTTATTTTGGACAGAGCATTTCCAAAAATTATGGAAACCGAATTTGGAATGTATTGAATATCTTTGAGAATATTTTCGGTTTGGAAATTCCTTGGTGTCTAAACTTCCTTGTCTATAAATACTTGAAGTTTGCATTTCTAGCAAACTAATCCTTCGTGACAGCAAACTTCCTCGGTTGTGTTGTTACTGGTTTAGCCGCCTATTAGGAGAGGAGAGTAACCTAATTAGGCGAAATCTCTTACGGCCGCTCAGTTTAAAGTCTTCTTTGGGATTGAGAAGCTCTACGAGTACCGTTGGTGGGAAACTAGATAATTATGCTTGAGAATCTTCTCTTCTGATATAAGATTCACTCAAACTAGATCGAAGTTTCGACAGGGATCTTTAGACTGTTGTTAGGGCTAAAGACAATCTTGTGATAATCCATTGTTAACAGACTGCGTTCTGTGCGTGATTGATCATAAGAGATTCAAGTGATTGTGTGCAGATGTTTATTCAAGATCTAAGGAGATTTGAAGACAAAGAAGATTTTGAAGATTTCTGATTTGGGGTTCATAATCTTTGGTGTACACAATACTTGTTTCGGTATAATATGATCCAACTATAATCGGTTTATCCTTGTGGTAGATTGGGTTGATTAGTTGTGTAGATCGGCATCAATACAATTCTTTGTGATTAAAAGTATTGATTGCAAAATCTTAACGATTACTTCGGTAATTGAACATAAGATAGATCTAAGAACCTGACGAAAGAGTTTATGTTAAGATAAACAGAAGATCCTTGGTCCAACTCACATCACTTGGTTGAATACAGTTGATACCAAACAGATTTGTTGTTCCTTTACTGTTTGGAATACGAACCAAAGGAATTGTTCCAAGTACGTGACTTATTCATAGGTCGGAGGCGTGGGAATACAGATGGAACTAGGTGAACTATAGGTTTAGTTGCTTGGTCTCAACTATACGAAGTTAGGTTTAATTTTGTGTAGCGGCTTAATCCTGAGAGTATTCAATTCTGGACAAGGTCCCGGATTTTCTCGCATTTGCGGTTTCCTCGTTAACAAAATCTTGCTGTGTCATTTACTTTCCGCATTATAATTGTTTTATTATAATTAAAGTAAATTTCTCAAACGTTAATTCCTATTTACTTGATAAGCAATCCTATTGTGTTTGGTTAAGTCCGAACCCTTGTATCAAGTAAACATACTTCGTTGTTGTATTGTCTCGATCTCGTATCCATAGACGATCACATGAAGTGTGAACCGATTAGTCGTATTGTCTCAACTCAGTCCATAGACAATCACTTTTGGAGAAAGGACTTATAGGTAGGAAACGTTTTAGCTTGAGGTATATTTGGGTACCCTCGCCTTTTCACATTTCTCAGTTAAATGCAGTCACCACAGAAGACCCATCCTCTCAATAATTCAAATCATCACCAGAACCCATTCTTCTTCCTTGAATTCTCCCGCTTGAATATAACAACACCCTTAAGTACCGACGTTTCTTTGAGAAGGAGAAACTGAACTCCGTCGGCATAGCGAACGACATACAATGAAGAAGAGGGAAGCAGCTGCTTGGATGATGACGAATCGTTCCTTTGAAGATGATGCTCTCAAATCCTCCTTCTATGTTATGAGATGACGAGTGGAAAAGAACATTTTCTTTGATGAGAACGGAGTATATACTGATGACTAAACCACTAAATAAATGTGTAAAATAATAAAGTTGTCACGTCCCTATGCCCCCTTGTACGGCTCACGTGCAGCTCAATTCCTTGTTTCATTCTATGGCCATGGGATGACTTCATGCAGCTGATATATAAAAATACTAGGCCAGCTATATTTTTCCATGTTCATCGCAAACGGCAATTAGCTTCTGATTAAACCGTTTTTACCTCCATTGATCGGATTCGCTAGTACTCTCTACAAAAGCACTAAAATTGTATCATTAGCCAAAATATCGAGTCCTAACTAATATAAATATGGGTATAAAATGTAGCACCTACATGCTTATCAAACACCCCCACACTTATATTTTGCTAGTCCTCGAGCAAAACAGAAAATTGACCCGCTCCACAGCTGATCATGTACAACACTAGACCTACACAACAACTAGTCATAAAATAATAAGAAAAGAATAGACCCACTCAACATCTGGTCATCCATTAATTTTTTTTTTAAAGACCCGCTCTACAGCTGGTCGAAATTAATATTATTATTTTTTTTTTAGCCCAGCTCAACAATTGGTCATAAATTGCAAGAAAATTCCAGAAAAATAAAAGTAAAAAGTTAACCACTCCCCCACACTTAAACATTACATTGTCCTCAATGTAATTGAGTCATCCAATGCAATAATTAAGATGGGAAATTCATAATATGCTAAAATAAACAAATAAAAATAAAACAAGAAAATACAATTACCTACTGGAATATACATAAAGGATCCCCATACACTAATAACCTGAAAATTTTGGGATCAACCTAAAATATTATATTTATAAATGACAGCTTCACACTTATGTCATGACAACGTGTAAAACACTGAAACTATCAGAAACAGAAAATTACCCCCTAGCCAAGTTTTTTCTACACACGGAAGTGCATAAAGAACATAATATGGGGATACTATTTGGACTGGGGAAATATCAATTTTGTTAGAGCATGGCTCGGTTGAACCCACCAAAGCGTTGGTATGTCAAGTTTGGTTGTCATATTTTAGTGAATCAAAACTCATGTTAATAGTCGCTTGATTATGTACTAGAGTTAAACTTCATATAGGTTAGATTGAAAGTATTAGGATATGAGACATTACAAGTATTGCGAAGACTTGAAGATGTGAAGAATCAAGGAGCTACAACGACAACAATCATCCTTCAACTTGAGGTTAGTGATATTTGACTTGAACTGTTTCCTTCCCTAACGTATCTTTCAAGTCGTGCATATTGAAAACATAACTGCGAAGCATATTTGAACTCTAGATAGACATCGTATTAAGGAATACAATACGAGGTTTATTGCTTAACCATTAAACTTTGTAGATAAGACATCGCCATAATCATTTAAATGTTATTGTTATTATGTATGGGTATGAGGTGAGGATTTCATCCTAGGGAACAATGTTTACATGTGTTCTAAGGAAGTAAGTTCATAAACTTGTTTGTGAATCGAAAAGGAAATCCCTGAGTGTTATTGGTTTTCTTATTCATTGCATATCTTATGAACAACCAATATGTGTGATAGAGTATAACCGCTTACAACTTATTGTGTTCTTGTAGAACTGTTCACAAAGGCCTGACTTATGTATTAGTATAACTTTTATTAGTAAAACCAATCTTAAGTAATCACCTGTGGTATGATCAGATTTTGTATGTCTGACCTTGTAAGGGAAAGGGAACCGATCCTTGTAAGGGAAACGGAACCGATCCTAGTAAGGATTGCAGTACATCAAAGGGAACCGATCCTTGTATGGGGTGCAGCAAGGTTTATAGCAGAAAGGGGAACCAATCCTATGGACATGTGCAACACATATAAGTTAGATACCATATATATGTGAGGAACCGATCCTAGTACCTAGTCAACATAACTTTTGGGAAGCTAGTGTGACCATATATGCACAGTACTCACATGGAGGTAGAACCGAAACTTGTTTTGGTAGAACCGTAAACCCATGATTGTGATTGAATGTTGGTTTTATCAATCACATAGTTCTTGAAAGTCAGATGAACCAATTCTAAACTTGTTTGGAAGTGTGGAAAATCGGTTTCAAGTTTGTAAGTGTGAAAGAGAACTTACAAAGTTAAGATGTCGACAAACTTTGAACACGTGCTGTGAATGTTTATTTCTATAATTGTTCAAAGATATTCCTTAACGGCTAAGGGAAGAGAATCCCAGAATCGAAACATAAGTAAGTTAAGAATATTTTAATTAAGGTTATTTATTTCATTTTGTAGGAAAATTACAGAATTAGTAATGTGCATTTACTAATTAGATTTTCCGAGAGATTTCGATCGTTATTTTTGGACAGAGCATTTCCAAGAATTATGAAAATTGAATTCGTGCTTTTATGAATATCTTGAGAATATTTTCGGTTTTGGAAATTCCTTGGTGTCCAAACTTCCTTGTCTATAAATACACGAAGTTTGCCTTTCTAGCAAACTAATCCTTCGTAACAACAAATTTACTCTTTTGTTGTTCTTACTGGTGTAGTCGCCTATTCGGAGAGGAGAGAAGCCTAATTAGGCGAAATATCTTATGGCCGATCAATTTAAAGTCTTCTTTGGGATTGAGAAGCTCTAGCGCGACCCGTTGGTGGGAAACTAGATAATTGCGGTTTATCTTTGTTTTCGATTGATTTGATTGACTAACGGTGGTTGAAATCTGATTGCACCTAGTTTGTTTATTCTTGAGAATCTTCTCTTCTGATATAAGACACTCAAACTAGTTCAGAGTTCGACAGGGATCTTTAGACTGTTGTTAGTTCTAAAGACGATCTTGTGATAATCCATTGTTAATAGACTCCGTTCTGTGCGTGATTGATCACAAGAGATTCAAGTGATTTTGTGCAGGTTTTTATTGAAGATTTAAGAAGATTTGAAGACAAAGAAGATATTGAAGATCTGACTTGGGTTTTATGATCTTTGGTGTGCACAATACTTATTTCGATAAAAGAGGATCCAATTAATAATCGGTTTATCCTTGTGGTAGATTGGATTGATTAATTGAGTAGATCAGCATCAATAAGTTTCCTTGTGATTAAAGGTATTGATTGGCTTAATCTTAAATGATTACCTTTGGGTGATTGAACATAAGATAGATCTAAGGACCCGACGAAGGAGTTTATGTTAAGATAAACAGAAGATCCTTTGTCCGACTCATATCACTTGGTTGAATAGAGTTGATACCAAACAGATTTGTTGTTCCTTTACTGTTTGGAATACGAACCAAAGGAATTGTTCCAAAGACGTGACTTATTCACAAGTCGAGGCGTGGGAATACAGACGGAACTAAGTGAACTATAGGGTTAGTTACTTGGTCTCAACTATACGAAGTTAGGAGTAATTTTGTGTAGCGGCTTAATCCGAGAGTATTCAATTCTCGGACAAGGTCCGGGTTTTCTCGCATTTGCGGTTTCCTCGTTAACAAAATCTTGCTGTGTCATTTACTTTTATTTTCCGCATTATAATTGTTTTATTATAATTAACTTAAATCACACAAACGTTAATTCCTATTTACTTGATAAGCAATCATATTGTGTTTGGTTAAGTCCGAACCTTTGTATCAAGTAAACATATCGATCTCGTATCCATAGACGATCACACGAAGTGTGAACCGATTAGTTGTATTGTCTCGACTCAGTCCATAGACAATCACTTTCGGAGAAAGGACTTATAGGTAGGAAAAGTTTTAGCTTGAGGTATATTTGGGTACCCTCGCCTTTTCAATTGGTATCAGAGCAGGCAAACATGAAAAGATCTAACAATCTGTGTTTGGTGCGATCCAACCTATAAGAATGAATCTAATAAGTGATTCAGTTAACGTGATGGCAAGATCAAATGACTCAAAATTGTTTGATAGTATGTCAAACAATGAAATTGTTGAGTTCCTACGTTCCAAAGAAGTTTGGTCTGTAGAAGAATGTCAATTGTATCTCTGACTCATTGAAGATCCTAAGGACAAAATGAGTCGAAAACTCATTGAGTTTGATGAAATAGAAAAACAAATAAGTGATTTGTCTTTAGAACTCGAACTCTACGAGTTAAAGGAAGAAGAGTCTTTTAGAAAGACATGTAAAATCCTTAGTGATATTCAAAGAACTACAAGATGAAGTAGATACCTTCCTATTGGAATTAGACTCCATAAAACAAGCTTCTAAGGAACCAAAGTCCGAGAGAAGTAAATATCTTCATGACTACTTTTGTATGAATTTTTCTCTAGAAAATATGAACACGGATTCATGTCAAAACTCTGTTAGAATCACTCATGATTTCGGTGATAAATCGTTCTGACACAAAGTTTTGTTTCGAAAAAGGAGTGATAAATAATGTTGAAAATCCAACATACTCTAGGCCCACTAGGTGTATCGAACCGAAGCTGGTCAGCACACTTGATGTAAGTGTTTCGGATCCATGGTTTGACCCAAGAACCAAATCCTGTGAATCGGAACAGGAACCGACATGTAGTTCGGTGATAATAACGAAGAAAGAGATAAACTCTCTTATAACTTCCTCTTCTTCTTCGAACTTAACAACAAGAGAAAGCGCTGGTTCGAAATCAAAAAACAATTTTTTTGTTTTTCTCTTGTGTTCGAAACAAAAGTTTTGTTCATCCCTACTCATTCTTCAAAGGGTACTTGCTGGATTCATCAACTTCACTTCCAAAGGTATCTTTCGGTTATCAACAAGCTACATCAAGTGTAAGTTCGTTCTCCTCTATTTCGAATTTGTGATTGATAGCAATATGCAAAATAGGCATTCTTCTAGAAGAGGAGGGTCTAGTCAAACCCATAAAACAATTACACCAAACTTGAACTTAAATGATGTAACTATCGATTGTCTTCCATCCCTCTATTTTGATGTTAGTACTGGAATTTATTATGTTGATCATAGTTTCTACTTGAAGTATGTTTCTATGCATGATAAACAAATCATCTGTGAAGAAAAATATGTGTATGTTGATCTGAAGGATTATAATGAATTAATTCAAAATCGTGATGACTGGGGTGATATTCATTCCGGGAGCTATTCGGGGTATCCCGAGTTAACTAGGGAATTTTATGGTAACTGACATTGTGTTGATGAGAAAAACTGTAAGTTCTACACCATGAATAGGAGACGTCGTTTTGAAGTAAACATAAGCATTGTTGGATATCTTCTTGGTTCCAATCTGGAAAATGTCTTTTTACCCAGAAAAAGATACTACATGCATGTACGAGAACATTGCAAAAATACTTAGTGGAGGTTTCTGGAAAGGTAATAGTTTTTGTTTTGATGACATGCCAGAACATCTCAAGTTTTTTGGTAAACTTGTTATACCCAATTTGTCACCAAGCAATATGCACAAAGTAAGATGGAGTTCGAAGTGGCAGAACTGATTTATCATGTGATAATTGGAACTCCAAACTTTGATTTCTGTGATTCATTATCGGATGAGATGATAAGAATCAGGAAGAATGGAAAAAGCATGGGTTTTCCATGTATTATCACTAGAATCTGCAGCACCTATTAGATCGCTGCCAATGACTCTCAAAGACTTGTTCCAAAGTCGCATAACTATTATATTATCAATAGGATGAGAGGAAAAAGTCGAGGTGAAACAAGTACTAGTACTTCTCAAGGCATCATATGCAAGATACTGATCTTGAAACCTACTACCTAAGGCTTAGCAGGAGAAATGAATGTCTGGAACGACAAGTCAGCTTGGCATCTCTCAAGCATCCGGAAATTGTTTCAGACCTCTCTCAGATTGCTGAAGACTATAAGGATATTGAATCTGATGAAGATTTTGGGCTGAGCGGCACTAGTTCAAGCTCTTAGACTTATGTCTAATTATGTTTGGTTCTTGTTGTAACCTTAAGAATATTTTACTCCTTAAACATTTTGTTTTAAGTATTGTAAGACTTTAAAATTATGTTTCTAGTTTTATGTGTAATAGTATGATGTTTTAATTTCAAAGACTATAAAAATCTTTTATGGGATGTTTGATTTGGTTTTTACTACCTTAATATTCGATCTCATATATTGTGAACCCTCATGGTTTGGGTGACTTTTTGATTTAGCGGGATTAAGTTCTAGCCCTTGTAGGTAGGCTTTATCAAAGGATTATGAGGGGTTCTGATAGAAACAATATGTGAAAAAGTCACAATATGTTGAATCGGTTTTAGTTTAGCATAAAAACATATGTGTTTCGACGGTTTTCAACTTTTGCTTGCAATTGTTAAAACCGGTTTTCAACCTTTCTCTGGTAAAGGTTGAGGTGTGTTGTTATTATTTTTTTCACGCATAAGGATGACAACGTGGTGATATTTCGATATCAATTCTCCCTGGACGAAGATGCAATCATATTGGAGAAGTGGATGCGAAATTTGAGGTAACAATCTTGTTAGTTAATTATTTTCCTGTTTAAGAAAATCCTGAGTTTATATTATATATATTTGTTGCTTTTGCTTAATAAAATTTCGGTTCAATTGATATTTATTCCATGATGTGTGTGTGGATGTGTGTTTCAATTGGTCCCGGTTAAGAAAAACTATTGTTATCTTGCTTTATTGTGTGGTATCAATTGTTTAGGCTTACAAAATTTCGGTACAATTGATGTGCGTGTGTGATTCAATTGGTTCCGGTTAAGAAAAACTATTGTTATCTTGCTTTTGTATGGTATCAATCGTTTAGGCTTACAAAATTACGGTGCAATTGCGGTGCTTATAATGTCTATGTTGTTTCAATTGCTTCCGGTTGAGGTGAATAATCATGCAAGTTGAGTTATTTTGGTTTGTATGAATTATTTATGGCTTAACGAAATAATATGTGTACGGGATGAGTTGTTTAGTCCAATTCGATTCCGGATAAGATAAACTAAGTTAATTCTGATCTTAGTTAGACTTATCGAAGTGAGGTTTCGGTTATTCAAGTCTAATCGAATGTCTAAACAAGAAATGCTAGTTAACTAACCTAGTACTTGTCTTGTTTAAAATTGAAAGGTCTAAGTTTATGGATAATTATAACCTGATGACAAAAATAGAGTTTATCTTCATTTTGGTCTTATCGAATTAAGCGGTTGTTTTTGAACAATCGGTTTAGCAAAGGGACTAACATGCTTAGTTGTTTTTAGTTTGCTAAACTAAATTGGAAAAATTGTTTCGGACAATTGTTTCCTTGGTAACATATCAAAATAAGACTACTTGTAGTTTCGATTTTGATATTGGTTATCAGAACATGATGTGTGGAACCCTCGTTCCTAACTCTATAGGTTTGCAAGTCTATTCTGAGATTTGTAAGACTCTTTTTGTGTTGTCCTTTATTTTTTTCATTTCTTTGTCATTTTTGTGACAAAAATGGGGAGAAATATATGGAGTAAACAGGTGATGTTGGCATTGATATTTATATTGATTGGCATCGCTAGGGAAAGAACATTGGTACTTGAATGTTTTAATCTAACGAAAGAGTGAAAGCACAGACTAAGGGGGAGTAACATTTCATATGATTGGTATAACAAAGATGTGCGTATATAATATCTACATATCTTCCTTAGGGGGAGTAATAGCTTTGTTATTATAATGTCAACAGGGACATTTTCAAGGATTGAATGTAAGCAGATTTCTTGTCTTTGTTGAATCGGGAATCAAGCGGATTGTAATGAATTATTGTAATTTGTTTATCCATATGATGTAAGAGTTTTGTCACTAAAATTGACAAAGGGGGAGATTTTTAGAGCATGGCTCGGTTGAACCCACCAGGCGCTGGTATGTCAAGTTTGGTTGTCATATTTTAGTGAATCAAAACTCATGTTAATAGTCGCATGATTATGTACTAGAGTTAAACTTCGTATAGGTTAGCTTGAAAGTATTAGGATATGAGACATTACAAGTATTGCGAAGACTTGAAGATGTGAAGAAGCAAGGAGCTACAACGACAACAATCATCCTTCTACTTGAGGTTAGTGATATTTGACTTGAACTGTTTCATTCCCTAACGTATCTTTCAAGTCGTGCATATTGAAAACATAACTTCGAAGCATATTTGAACTCTAGATAGACATAGTATTAAGGAATATAATACGAGGTTTATTGCTTAACCATTAAACTTTGTAGATAAGACATCTCCATAATCATTTGAATGCTATTGTGATTATGTATGGGTATAAGGTGAGGATTTCATCCTAGGGAACAATGTTTACATGTGTTCTAAGGAAGTAAGTTCATAAACTTGTTTGTGAATCGAAAAGGAAATTGCCAGGTGTTATTGGTTTTGTTATTCATTGCATATCTTATGAACAACCAATATGTGTAATAGAGTATAACCGCTCACAACTTGTTGTGTTCTTGGTAGAACTGTTCACAAAGGCCTGACTTATGTATTGGTATAACTTTTATTAGTAAAACCGATCTTAAGTAATCACTTGTGGTATGATCGGATTTTGTATGTTTGACCTTGTAAGGGAAAGGGAGCCGATCCTTGTAAGGGAAAGGGAGTCGATCCTAGTAAGGAGTGCAGTACATCAAAGGGAACCGATCCTTGTATGGGGTGCAGCAAGGTTTATAGCAGAAGGGGGAATCGATCCTATGGACATGTGCAACGCATATAAGTTAGATACCATATATATGTGAGGAACCGATCCTAATATCGTTTGTACCCAAAATTACTTTTGGGCACGAAACACGATGAATGGATAGTTTTGGTGAGTATTGGGGTTTGGAGACAGATTGGAAAGCAAATAAAGAGACAAAGATGAACGCAGGTTTTACGTGGTTCGGCATGGTTTGCCTACGTCCACGGATGAATCCCCTTGGGAGAAATATTTTATTGATTTTTCTATTACAAAATATGTTTTTCTCTCCTATTGGCTACCCGGCGATATGAGTGGAGACTGAAAATTAGCTAGGGGTGTGACTGACTTTGATAGTTGACCGACGGTTGACTTTGACCATTGACTGGCCGTTGACTTTGACCATTGACCGGATGTTGACCGACTTTGACCATTGACCGGATGTTGACCGACTTTGACCATTGACTGATTCTCACCATTGACCGGTCTGTGCAGACCGGTTGACTCCTTGGTTGGTCAGGTGGCGTGCTTGGATGAGGACCCAAAAGATGATTCAAGTATCAATTTTGGCCCATTAAGTGGTATTTTTACTTATGGTACAAACAAGTACCTAGTCAACCGAACTTTTGGGAAGCTAGTGTGACCATATATGCACGAGTACTCACATGGAGGTAGAACCGAAACTTGTTTTGGTAGAACCGTAAACCCATGATTGTGATTGAATGTTGGTTTGATCAATCACATAGTTCTTGAAAGTCAGATGAACCAATTCTAAACTTGTTTGGAAGTGTGGCAAATCGGCTTCAAGGTTGTAAGTGTGAAAGAGAACTTACAAAGTTAAGATGTCGACAAACTTTGAACACGTCTTTGTGAATGTTTATTTCTATAATTGTTCAAAGATATTCCTTAACGGCTAAGGGAAGAGAATCCCAGGATCGAAACATTAGTAAGTTAAGAATCTTTTAATTAAAATTATTAATTTCATTTTGTAGGAAAATTACAGAATTAGTAATGTGCGTTTACTAATTAGATTTTCCGAGAGATTTCGATCGTTATTTTTGGACAAAGCATTTCCAAGAATTATGAAAACCAAATCTGTGCTTTTATGAATATCTTGAGAATATTTTCGGTTTTGGAAATTCGTTTGTGTCCAAAGTTCCTTGTCTATAAATACACGAAGTTTGCCTTTCTAGCAAACTAATCCTTCGTAACAACAAATTTACTCTTTTGTTGTTGTTACTGGTGTAGCCTCCTATTCAGAGAGGAGAGTTACATAATTAGGCGAAATCTCTTACGGCCGCTCAATTTAAAGTCTTCTTTGGGATTGAGAAGCTCTAGCACGACCCGTTGGTGGGAAACTAGATAATTGCGGTTTATCTTTGTTTTCGATTGATTTGATTGACTAACGGTGGTTGAAATCTGATTACACCTAGTTTGTTTATTCTTGAGAATCTTTTCTTCTTATATAAGATTCACTCAAACTAGTTCAGAGTTTTGACAGGGATCTTTAGACTGTTGTTAGTTATAAAGACGATCTTGTGATAATCCATTGTTAACATACTTCGTTATGTGCGTGATTGATCACAAGGGTCTAAAATATACTCATGTAGAGTGGCAAACCTAACTACTCATACATGGAAGATATTGCATTTACGAATCGTTGACAAGAAATCATCAAAAATGAATTATTTGTTCTCACCTAAAAATAGAATTTCTAAGCAATAATCATACATGGCATGAAGAGTCAAGGAATATTCATCATTCAATTATTACTTAGGTTCAATGAGTTTTTCTACTAATCCAACAATGAACTAAACATGGCATAACACATGAAAAATCTAGCTAGAAAATAAACATTGATAGAGAGACAAAATTATTAAAATTAAGTTCAATTGGTAGAAAACCCTTATTCATGAAAACAAATAAATCCTACAAGTTCATCCTTTCGCCCTAAAATGAAGTAGCTAGACATGGCTTTCTCAAAAGCCATAAACATATATAAAATCAATAGCTAATCAAAATGAAAACGAAGAACACAAAAACAAACCCTAGTCTTCTGTTTCTTCTTGTAGAAGGCTCTGCAGCCGCAACCTCCCTCTCTGGCTCAATATGTGATCGCTTACATAGCCTCCAAAGGATAATTTCTTTTATTTTTTTTTCATTTTTTACACCACGTCATCAGCCAATTAAGTTATGCCACATGTCGAGCGACAAACAAAATCACCCAATGAGGTTTTTCCACGTCATCTATTCCAACACTCATCTGTCATAAATGTTGGTGAAGAATCTTAACAGGATGTGGGAAAGTGAAGATACGATGTTGACATAAATCATAAACATTTGAACTCCAGAGACTCCAACGAGGAAAATTGCTTGAGTTTGGTATCTAATTAACGTGTGCATCTTGCATGCAAAAATGTGTTTAGTTGCATATCCTCCAAGAAATATGGAAACATCGGTGTCACGGTCCCTCCCTTCACAGCATCATCTTTGTACTCCCTGACTGATTCTACCAACTCCACCAAAGTAGCAACAACTTATAACCATCACTATTTATATTCACGTCCACCTAGCCATCAACACCACTTACCGCACATGACTCTCCGTCTCGCCCCACAATTTCATCTCCGTCCGTCTAGGAATCACTCAGCTCAACCAAGATTCTATACACAGCTATCAATCCCATGGCAACTCAAAGAAGATCGCCAGTTAGTCCGAGAATCCAAAACCACGAAAACTCCATTGATTTGCACCATCATTTCAAGCCCGATATCAACCCATACATCTCCATTTCCTTGTTAATCCTGAACCAGCACTATTCTTTTCTCTGACTTCTCCCACCTTAATTTCACCGAGTATAATCAGCTCAACCAATCATCTCCAATACTCTGTCTCACTCGAGTATAGTCTTGTGAACTGAGCTTCATCTGCATCGCTTCTGCACCATCAACCACCACTTTCCATCTCCTAAAATATGGCATCTAACAACGGTTTAACTTCTTCAAATGCGAACCCCTGAGACCCAAGTTCTTTGTTATAACCATTGCACTACCATCTTCATTCACGTAAACCATTACTAGCCCTTAATTCAACAGAAAATGCAGTTCGATGCCACGCCATTCTCATCTACAATGATACAAATTCACCGATTGTTCGAACCTTCTATTCCAGATTACAATAAACCAGCTCCAACTTCTTCTCTGGCAATTATGCTATACAAAACGGTGATGTAGATGAGAACTCTTTTGGTACTTTCTTCAAACAACTACTGGGAGTAAATTTGTGTTGGTGCAGGTGAGCTTGCTGTGTTCGCCTGGCCATCTTTCCCTGCAATCTTAATCATACATAAACCCCGAATCCGTTCCATCACCTAGAACGACGGCATCAGTTCTTGACATCCACCATGAGACTCAATTTTAGGCCATTACCAAGTCCGGCCACTGCACCAACTCCAGTCTCTTCCAACATCAAATCAAGTCGAGCCATACTTCCATTTTGTTAGAGCATAGCTCAGTTGAACCCACCAAGCGTTGGTATGTCAAGTTTGGTTGTCATATTTTAGTGAATCAAAACTCATTTTAAGAGTCGCTTGATTATGTACTAGAGTGAACTTCGTATAGGTTAGCTTGAAAGTATTAGGATATGAGACATTACAAGTATTACGAAGATTTGAAGAAGTGAAGAAGTAAGAAGCTACAACGACAACATCATCCTTCCATTTGAGGTTAGGATATTTGACTTGAACTGTTTCATTCTCTAACGTATCTTTTAGTCGTGCATATTGAAAAAAAAACTATGAAGCATCAACACTCTAGATAGACATAGTATTAAGGAATACAATATGAAGCTTATTGCTTAACCATTAAACTTTGTAGATAACACATCGACATAATCGTTTAAATTCTATTGTGATTATGTATGGGTATGAGGTGAGGATTTCATCCTAGGAAACAATATTTTACATGTATTTTAAGGAAGTAAGTTCATAAACTTATTTATGAATAGAAAAGGAAATCGCCAGGCATTATTGGGATTGTTATTCATTGCATATCTTGTGAACATCTAATATGTGTGATTTAGTAGAACCGTTCACGACTTGTTTTTGTTCTTGGTAAAACTATTCACAAAGGCCCGACTTATGTATTGGTATGAATTTTATTAGTGAAACCGATCTTAAGTAATCACCTGAGATGGTATGATCGAGTTTGTGTTTTGTTGAACCAAATCTGGGTAAAGGGGAACCGATCCTATGAAGAGGTGAAAAACATCACAAAGGGGAATCGATCCTTGTATGAGGTGCAACAAGGTTTATAGCAGAAAGGGGAACCGATCCTATGAACATGTGCAACACGTTTTTAGGCAAAGGGGAACCGATCCTATGGACATGTGCAACACATATAAGTTGGATACCATATATATGTGGGGAATCGATCCTAGTACCTAGTCAACCGAATTTTGGAAAGCTAGTGTGACTATGCACAGTACTCACATGGAGGTAGAACCGAAACTTGTTTTGGTAAAACCGTGAAACCCATGATTTGTGATTGACAATTTATTAATCAATCGCATAGTTCTTGAAAGTCAGATGAATCAATTCTAAACTTGTTTGGAAGTGTGGCAAATCGGTTTCAAGGTTGTAAGTATGAAAGAGGACTTACAAAGTAAGGATGTTAGAATACTTTGAACACGTGAAGTAATGTTTATATTTTATTGTTAAAAGTTATTCCTTAATAGCTACAGGAAGAAAATCTCAGGATCGAAATAAATAAGTTAAGAATCTTTTATTTAAGGTTGTTAATTTTATTTTAGGAAAATGATAATTAGTAATGTGCATTTACTATTTGAGATTTTCCAGAGAGATTTTCGATCATTATTTTGGACAGAGCATTTCCAGGAATTATGGAAACCGAATTTGAAATGGAGTGAATATCTTTGAGAATCTTTTCGGTTTTGGAAGTTCCTTGGTGTCCAAAATTCTTTATCTATAAATACTTGAAGTTTGCATTTCTAGCAAACTAATCCTTCGTGACAGTAAACTTCCTTGGTGGTGTTGTTACTGGTTTAGCCGCCTATTCGGAGAGGAGAGTAACCTAATTAGGCGAAATCTCTTACGTCCGCTCAGTTTAAAGTCTTCTTTGGGATTGAGAAGCTCTACGAGTACCGTTGGTGGGAAACTAGATAATTATGTTTGAGAATCTTCTCTTCTGATCAAACTAGATCGAAGTTTCGACAGGGATCTTTAGACTGTTGTTAGTGCTAAAGACAATCTTGTGATAATCCATTGTTAACAAACTCCGTTCTGTGCGTGATTGATCATAATAGATTCAAGTGATTGTGTGCATGTGTTTATTGGAGATCTAAGAAGATTTAAAGACAAAGAAGATATTGAAGATTTCTGATTTTGGGGTTCATAATCTTTGGTGTGCACAATACTTGTTTCGGTATAATATGATCCAACTATAATCGGTTTATCCTTGTGGTAGATTGGGTTGATTAGTTGTGTAGATCGGCATCAATACAATTCTTTGTGATTAAAAGTATTGATTGCAAAATCTTAACGATTACTTCGGTAATTGAACATAAGCTAGATCTAAGAACCTGACGAAGGAGTTTATGTTAAGATAAACAGAAGAGCCTTGGTCCAACTCACATCACTTGGTTGAATACAGTTGATACCAAACAGATTTGTTGTTCCTTTACTGTTTGGAATACGAACCAAAGGAATTGTTCCAAGTACGTGATTTATTCATAGGTCGGAGGCGTGGGAATACAGATGGAACTAGGTGAACTATAGGTTTAGTTGCTTGGTATCAACTATACGAAGTTAGGTTTAATTTTGTGTAGCGGCTTAATCCTGAGAGTATTCAATTCTGGACAAGGTCCCGGGGTTTTTCTGCATTTGCGGTTTCCTCGTTAACAAAATCTTGCTGTGTCATTTACTTTCCGCATTATAATTGTTTTATTATAATTAAAGTAAATTTCTCAAACGTTAATTCCTATTTAGTTGATAAGCAATTCTATTGTGTTTGGTTAAGTCCGAACCCTTGTATCAAGTAAACATACTTCGTTGTTGTATTGTCTCGATCTCGTATCCATAGACGATCACACGAAGTGTGAACCGATTAGTTGTATTTTCTCGAATCTGTCCATAGACAATCACTTTTGGAGAAAGGACTTATAGGTAGGAAACGTTTTTGCTTGTGGTATATTTGGGTACCCTCGCCTTTTCACATTTCTCAGTTAAATGCAGTCACCACAGAAGACCCATCCTCTCAATAATTCAAATCACCACCAGAACCCATTCTTCTTCCTTGAATTCTCCCGCTTGAATATAACAGCACCCTTAAGTACCGACGCTGCTTTGACAAGGAGAAACTGAACTCCGTCGGCATAGCGAACGGAATACAATGAAGAAGAGGAAGCAAATGCTTGGATGATGACGAATCGTTCCTTTGAAGATGATGCTCTCAAATCCTCCTTCTATGTTATGAGATGAAGAGTGGAAAAGAACATTTTATTTGTTGAGAACGGAGTATATACTGATGACAAAACCACTAAATAAATATGTGGAATAATAAAGTTGTCACGTCCCTATGCCCCCTTGTACGGCTCACGTGCAGCTCAATTCCTTGTTTCATTCTATGGCCATGGGATGACTTCATGCAGCTAATATATAAAAATACTAGGCCAGCTATATTTTTCCATGTTCATCGCAAACGGCAATTAGCTTCTGATTAAACCGTTTTTACCTCCATTGATCGGATTCGCTAGTACTTTCTACAAAAGCACTAAAATTGTATCATTAGCCAAAATATCGAGTCCTAACTAATATAAATATGGGTATAAAATGTATCACCTACGTGCTTATCAAACACCCCGACACTTATATTTTGCTAGTCCTCGAGCAAAACAGAAAATTGACCCACTCCACAGCTGATCATGTACAACACTAGACCCGCTCAACAGCTGGTCATAAAATAATAAGAAAAAAATAGACCCACTCAACAGCTGATCATCAATTATTTTATTTTATTTAAAGACCCGCTCTACAGCTGGTCAAAATTATTATTATTTTCTTTTTAGACCCGCTCAACAGCTGGTCATAAATTGCAAGAAAATTCCTGAAATAGAAAAGCAAAAAGTTAACCACTCCCCCACACTTAAACATTACATTGTCCTCAATGTAATTGAGTCATCCAATGTAATAATTAAGATGGGAAATTCATAATATGCGAAAATAAACAAATAAAAATAAAACAAGAAAATAGAATTACCTACTGGAATATACATAAAGGATCCCCATACACTAATAACCTGAAAATTTGGGGATCAACCCAAAATATTATATTTATAAATGATAGCTGCACACTTATGTCATGATAACGTGGAAAACAATGAAACTATCAGAAACAGAGAATTACCCCCTAGCCAAGTTTTTCTACACATGGATGTGCATAAAGAACATAATATGGGCATACTATTTGGACTGGTGTGTGTTTGTAATACTTCTCATATATAGTTTGAGGTGATTCTTCACTTACCATTTGTGGAGCAAAAACTCCATACCGTTGCCTATGCATATATTCACCAAGCGTCATCTCAGATGAGGTTTCCTGATAATTTGAACTTCTACTCTTATATTCCGCCAATGTCATCTTTGGTGACGTCTCCTGAGAAAGAGTCATCATCCTCAAAAAGGTACCTGAAACAAAATTCTAAAACAGAAAACAAGTCAAAAGGAAAAAGAAATCCTAAAATAAAAATACTATACAAAAATAAAAATAATAAAATAAAAACCTAACTATTTACAAAATCAATAATACTGATTACAATTCCTCGCCGCTCCTCAAGAGTGGCGCTAAAATTGATAGTATCCGGGGATACCTATAGCTATATGTGATAATCGCAATCGCACGGTGTCTAACTAGTAGACAGAGGCAAGTACGGATCAAACCCACAGGGAGCGGTAGAAATACTGTAATCAATATCTCTAATAAAATTTATCAGAAATAATATTTTTGGATTTTTAGAAATTGAAAATGAAATAATAATATTAAACTAATAAAATAGAATCAATGGGAAAGACGGTAACTGGAATATGAAGATGTTAGGGTTCCGTGAATCCAGTTGTAGGAAAATTAATCGTGTTCAATCACAAAGGGTCTCAAATATACTCATGTAGAGTGGCAAACCTAACTACTCATACATGGAAGATATTGCATTTACAAATCGTTGACAAGAAATCATCAAAAATGAATTATTTGTTCTCACCTAAAAATAGAATTTCTAAGCACTAATCATACATGGCATGAAGAGTCGAGGAATATTCATCATTCAATTATTACTTAGGTTCAATGAGTTTTTCTACTAATCCAACAATGAACTATACATGACATAGCACATGAAAAATCTAGCTAGAAAATAAACATTGATAGAGAGACAAAATTATTAAAATTAAGTTCAATTGGTAGAAAACCCTTATTCATGAAAATAAATAAATCCTACAAGTTCATCCTTTCGCCCCAAAATGAATTAGCTAGACATGGCTTTCTCGAAATCCATAAACATATATAAAATCAATAGCTAATCAAAATGAAAACGAAGAACACAAACGCAAACCCTAGTCTTCCGTTTCCTCTTGTAGACGGCTCTGCAGCCGCAACCTCCCTCTCTGGCTCAATATGTGATCGCTTACATAGCCTCCAAATGAATCTAATTTCTTTTTTTTTTTTTCCATTTTCTACACCACGTCATCAGCCAATTAAGTTATGCCACATGTCGAGCGACAAACAAAATCACCCAATGAGGTTTTGCCACGTCATCTCTTCCAACACTCATCTGCCATAAATGTTGGTGAAGAATCTTAACAGGATGTGGGAAAGTGAAGATACGATGTTGACATAAATCATAAACATTTGAACTCCAGAGACTCCAACGAGGACAATTACTTGAGTTTGGTATCTAATTAACGTGTGCATCTTGCATGCAAAAATGTGTTTAGTTGCATATCCTCCAAGAAATATGGAAACATCAGTGTCACAGTCCCTCCCTTCACAGCATCATCTTTCTACTCCCTGACTGGTTCTACCAAGTCCACCAGTAGCAACAACTTATATCCATCACCATTTCTATTCACGTCCACCTAGCCATCAACACCACTTACTGCATAGCTCTCCGTATCGCACCACAATTTCATCTCCGTCCGTCTAGGCATCACTCAGCGCAACCAAGATTCTATACACATCTATCAATCCCATGGAAACCCAGCAGCATCAGATTAGTCTGAGAATCCAAAACCACGAAAACTTCATTGATTTGCACCATCAGCTCAGCCTATATTAGCCCATACATCTTCATTTCCTTGTTAAGCCTGACCCAACACTATTCTTTTCTCTGACTTCTCACACCTTAATTTCACCGAGTATAATCAGCTCAACCAATCATCTCCAATACTTTGTCTCACTCGAGTATAGTCTTGTGAACTAAGCTTCATCTGCATCGTGTCAGCACCATCAACCCTAAGGGTGCACACGGTACGGTTCGGCTCGGTTCTTGACGATACCGAGTACCTGTACTTCCCTAGCCTCGGTTCCAAAATTTTGGACCGGTACCTGTACCCTGTACCTCGGTTCCGGTACCATTTCGTACACGTACGGTACCAGGTACGGTTCCGGTACTAGTGTCGGTCCTTAATTTTTCCAGACAATTTTTTTCCTGTTAAGAACCTGTTTTACTGAGCAACAATATATTAAGAACCCGTTTTACTGACCAGTAGCAATAATATTAATACTATCAAAGAAAAGTCTCAAATACCAAGTCTTGAAAAAATGAAAAAGTAACAACTAACAAGTAGCAAAAGAGTCAAAGACTGACAGACACTGTCACTCACACACACAATTAAACAATAGTCTTAACAAGTTGCAAAAGAGTCAAAGTAACAAGTAGCAGTAGCACTGACTGGACAGTGGGGGTAAAAAATATAACAAGTAGCACTGGTGGCAAATACAAAGTCTTGAAAATCTATTCCATGACAGCAGCACTGGTGGTGGTGGAATTATTGTTGATAGGACCAAGTACCGCTGCAAAAACAAGTACCGCTAAAAAAAGTAACAAGGAATAGAATATATGTTACCTTTTTCAACTTCGACATCGTCATCTGGTATGTAGTCACATAGAAGATCAAGTTGTATTGGCTTCCATCGTTAACTACAGACACAATTCTAATAAAAGAAAAATGGACATGATGCAACTTGAAAAAAAAAAAAAAAAAAGTTACAGAAAAAATCTACTTAGGACCTACAAATGCAAATGATGTACACAATCCACTTAGGACCTACACAATTTACAATTTACTAGATCATATCACCAATCATTTTAAACATCCCCAAATTTACAAGAAAAGATTTATCTAAGCAACACCATTATAATTATAATTATATGGGCACATAAAGATCATGTTGCTCTGTATCCCAAACCATTTCCGTTAACAAAAGGAAAACATCAAGATCCTTGCTGCTGCTAGTAATGATTGAATTAGAAAACATCAAGATCCTTACAATATGGTTTCATGATTTTTCACATAAATTTTTTAGTTAGCATCTCAAATCACTGAATTAGAAATCCCAAGATCAAATAAACAGAAATTCCTTACAAAAATGAGAGATTTCACAGAAACAGAAGAAGATTGCACAGGAATCAATGAGAGATTTTGATGAACTTACCCTTGGTTAACAATTTCTGAGTTGGATGGTTCTTTGAATCCTTTCCCTTCGTCTTCTCCTTGGCGTGATATAACCCTGTATCAAACCCTAAATTAAATTAATCCAATTCCAAGCAACTGGTCATCAAAAATCATAATAAAATAACGAATCCAGTTCTGTGAAACACAATAAACACAATAAATAAAGAATCAGTAAAATGGGAGAAGAAAAAAAGCAAAAAAAAACTTACCCTTGGTTAACAATTTCTCCTTTTTCTTCTGGATCGAGAGGTGGTGTAAGTGTAACTGGTGTTCGTGGAGTTGTCGTCTAATGGAGAAGAGAAGATTCAGAAGAAAACTCTGCACTGTAAGTAAATCTAATGGAGTTCTTCTCCTTCTCAGAGAGAGAAGAGACGGAAAAAAAAAGAAATGAAAATGAGAAACCCTAGCCCTATTGTTCTATTATATACCACCCGTTAATCTAATGGCTATTATTACTTTATTACCCCTAAATCTAATGGCTATTACTACTCGGTACATTCGGTCCGGGATGACCGGGACTTGATTGGACCGTGTACCTATACCCCTGCAGGCTGGTTCCCTATTTTTTGACCTGTACCGGGGACCCCCTTCCTCGTTTGCATACAAAACAGTGCGGTTCCACCGGGGTCCGGGTTTTCGGTTCTGTCCGTGCACCATCAACGATTCAAACCCCACTTTCCATCTCCTAAATATGGCAGCTAACACCGATTTAACTTCTTCGAAACTGCGAACCCCAGAGACTCCGTTGCTTTTATAACCATTGCACTACCATCTTCATTCACGTAAACCATTACTAGCCCTTAGTTCAACAGAAACTGCTGTTCGATGCCATCTCCATTCTCATCTACAATGGTACAAATTCACCAATTATTCGGACCTTCTATTCCAGATTACAATAAACCAGCTCCAACTTCTTCTCTGGCCAATGTGCTATACAAAACGGTGATGTAGATGAGAACTCTTTCGGTACTTTATTCAAACAACTACTGGGAGTAAATTTGTGATGGTGCAGGTGAGTTTGCTGTGTTCGTATGACCATATTTCCCTGCAATCTTAATCATTCATAAACTCCGAACCCATTCCATCACCTAGAACGACGGCATCAGTTCTTGACAGCCACCATTAGACCCAATTTCAGGCTATTACCAAGTCCGGCCACTGCACCAACTCCAGTCTCTTCCAACATCAAATCAATTCGAGCCAATACTTCCATTTCTTAGTTAAATGCAGTCACCACAGAAGACCCATCCTATCAATAATTCAAATCACCACCATAACCCATTCTTCTTCCTTGAATTCTTTCGCTTGAATATAACAACACCCTTAAGTATCGACGCTGCTTTGAGAAGGTGAAACTGAACTCCGTCGACATAGCGAATGGCATACAATGAAGAAGAGAGAAGCAGCTGCTTGGATGATGACGAATTGTTCCTTCGAAGATGATGCTCTCAAATCCTCCTTCTCTGTTATGAGATGACGAGTGGAAAAGAACATTTTCTTTGATGAGAACGGAGTATATATTGATGACAAAACCACTAAATAAATGTGTGGAATAATAAAGTTGTCACGTTCCTATGCCCCCTTGTGTGGCTCACGTGCAGCTCAATTCCTTGTTTAATTCTATGACCATGGGATGACTTCATGCAACTGATATATAGAAATACTAGGCCAGCTATATTTTTCCATGTTCATCGCAAACGACAATTATCTTCTGATTAAACCGTTTTTACCTCCATTGATCGGATTCGCTAGTACTTTCTACAAAAGCACTAAAATTGTATCATTAGCCAAAATATCGAGTCCTAACTAATATAAATATGAGTATAAAATGTAGCACCTACGTGCTTATCATCTACACAGGTGCATCCCAAGGCAGAATTTACCATATTCATCCTTTTCACCTATTGTGAATATTTCTGCTCTCAACTCCTTTTGATCATAACTCGAAACAACAAAAAACTAAATTTGTTTCAGTAAACAGCTCACTTATTAATCTCCCAAATCAATCTTTAGATTAGAGATAAAATAAAGTAAAAGATATTATGTTTAATCAATATAAACTCATTTGGTCAAAGATCAAACTAAGATAAAGATTATCGAAATAATCTATCTCAATGAACAAACTCTATCCAAACAACTCTACAAGGAGAGGAAACTAGATAATTTGTTCGATATTTACGACAAGTCTTAATTAAGTCTATCGGAATACTTGTTTGGACCCCAGAGAATCAAGTGTGCAAGAAGAATCGCAAAGATCAGAAACCAATAATATTTTTTTTTCGAGTCTTCAATCTTCAAAGTAACTATTGCATAAAAAAATGATCCCTACTATTGATCAACACACATAAAATAAAGTCCGTTAATGTTGATTGATCAACATTTCTATCTACGGATCGTGAATCACTATATATTGATAATAGTCAATCCTCAAACAAACTTGAGTAGCTTTATATCAGAAGAGAAGGACCATAAGATAAACAAGTTTGATCTTTCAAGGATAACTATACCGTTAGTGTAGTCAAATCAATTAACCAGAAAACTTAGTTTCCCACCGAAGAAGTACTACTTAAAGCTTATTGATCTCAAAGAAGACTTTAAACGAATGCAACACAAGATGTTTCACCAAATTAGATTACTCATATATTTTAACAAGTTGGCTTCCCACACAACCACTTAAGATATCTGTAAAGGATGATTTTGTAAGAATATAAGCTCCACTATTTATAGTATTATGACCAAGGATTGAGTAGAAGATAAGGTATTACCAAATCCGAGAATTCTTAAGATATGCAATGAGTATATATTTTCAAATTAAATAAATACCAATTGTATTTTAACCCATAAATCGAAATCACTCATAACTGGAGATATCCAAACCTCTGTGATATGGTAAGCATATATTCGAATATCTAAAAGATATTGAAATTTGTTTTCAGGATCATGCCTTGAGTATCAAACGAAAATACTTGGACATTAAGATATTATATTTTAGCACATGTCCAAATATTATGTCAATATTATGTGAACATTTCCAATCTAATCAAATGGTATCTCCAATGTCTACAGAAACCCTAAGATAGTAGACATATCGAGAATATAAGTTTCAGTCAGACATATAAGATCGATTCTGACTTAGCTCTTTGTAAGGGATCGCTAGGACATAAATCCTTAGGATCAGTTGGTATCCTTATAAGAGATCGGTCTTAGTTGAGATCCTTACATGGTATATGTTCTTATAATATAACCTTGTTATGGATTGGTCTTTAGAATGGATCCTTGAATCACATATTCAACTACGAAACAAGTTTCGCAAGTCTACTCCAACAAAAGTATGTAGTTAACCACACCAAATAATAATGAATTACCAATTAGTGTTATGTTGATTCCATGAAGTACATAGATATACTATACTTCATAACTCCATATACTTAAGATCGATGAATAAAATAACTAGTATATCATTCCTTGATACTTTGATCATAGTATAATGACAAAGTCACCAATACGAAAGTTATTTTCATCAAACTTTACTTCGTATGTTATGTTTTCGGTAAATACTTACGTACTTGAAAGGACAAATAATAGAAATGGAACAAGTCCAGTTTATTGTTACTAACCTTGAACTGAAATATGATGTCTTAATTGATGCTGATACGTCTTCAGGTTCTTTATGAGTAAACTCTCAATATTTATATGCTCTTAGTCTTATATAACGAAGTGGATTCTATTAATCAAATCAAGCAACTTCGAGTTTTGGAACTAAATTTGACAACCAAACTTGACATACCAACGCTTGGTGGGTTTAACTGAGTCATTTGATAATTTCTTCTCTGCGTGGCATATTTGAGCTACAATCAAAAAATTTGAGTTGTGATGCATATAATTGGATTAAGAGAAAGATATTGTGTTGCAATGGCAAATTTTAAGTTCAATATAATTTTCGAATTAGAACGCGTACTTTGAGTCGATAGTAAATTTTTTGCAGATAAATAAACCTAGTTCCACAGAAAATTTCAGAATCTTAATTTTTTTTTTTTGATCATATGATTGATTTAAAATGATGAAGGCTGGACACATATTTCAGATTGCAGTATTAGATATTGGGTTAAGTGAAAATATTATATCATGTGTTAGATTTTTAGTACAATGCATATATTTGTCACAAAGTAATTTTTGGGACACACAATTATTAGATAACATGTCAAGCTTCAAGATTTTTTTTTTTTTTTGAAAAGGAGAACCAGTAAAAAATTTCCTATCCTCATTTTTTTTTTTTGGTTTGATTATAAATTTTATTAAAAAAGACCCAAAAGGTAGAATTAATTCTTACAACTAAGATAAGAAACCAAAAGAAACCTAAACAAAAATGACTTCAACAGTTACAAAACCTACAATAACCGAAGTCTAATTTCATAATTATCTACAAAATCTGAAGTAGGCCACCACTGGCATCTCTATTTTCTTCAGGAATTGAAACCTTCCAGCGTGAGTCATTCTTTCACCAACACTTAGATTAACACATTTATTAGCCAGAAGGTCTGCTGAGAAATTTATTTCTAAAAAACAATGACAAAATTTTATATCATTCATCTTCTGACAAACATTCAACTATTTTGCTCTGATGCATCAAGGCACTATCCTAATGATGAAATCACCAATCATACACTTGGAATTAAACCTGATGATAACATTTATGATGAATGAAATCACCAATTATACACTCGGAATCAAACATGATGATAACATTTATGGCGCCTAACACAACAGCCCATTCCAGAGCACACTTGGAATCAGACCTGATGGTTACTGAAAAAGCAGGGGTACAACAACCTCACCCAATATTTCGATTAACAATTTGTATGGACTAACTCTAATATACTTTTAAGAGAATCAACTAGACAGTCAGACACAATCTTAATAAAAAGTATATCAAGGAGTTAATATCTCTATTTCTGGATTTGATCTTTACTCAAGCAAATGGAAATCTGCGAGTCTTTATCAAATACTAGAGAGATAAACTTGGATGGTACCAAAGACCAATGTCCAAGTGTCAATCAATGTAAATCAACAACCAAAGGTTGGATATTCTAATTGATTGATCTTAACGCACAACCTATGATATTTCAATTATATAACAAAATATAATGCGAATAGAAATAACACGAGGATTTTACTAGAAGTTTTGTTAACGAGGAAACCGCAAATGCGAGAAAACCCCGGGACCTAGTCCATGAGAATAATAATTGAACACCACACATGAAGAAGATGAAAAGGAAAAGGAAAATTCTTCAGGGTATTGCCGTTAACATTAAATGCACGATAAAAAAGGGTAGATATGGACACGTGACACTAACTGATAGGTGTTGTAAACACCGTGATATTTATCTATTGTTTATGCTTTTTTTGCGAGTTTTCTTGCAAATTATGTATCTTATTATTACTTTTGAGCTTATTAGGTGCAATGGAGTCATCTGGAGCAAAAGAAGAAGAAAGAGTCCATTTGGAGCGAAAAGGACAAAATGATCAATTCACGGGCGAGTCATATTTGGAGCCAGCTGAGGTTGCGCAAGGAGGATGTGAAGAAAGAACTGAAGAAAGAATAGGCTGTCAGTTATCTGGAACTGACATGCCAAATATCACTTCGGTGGCCCTTATTCTAATGTGTGGGGTGCCAATATAAATTCCTTTTCCTACAGATAACCAAAAACTCAGAGAGATGAGCTTTTATTTCATCTCCTCTCCCTGGAACCAATGGCGGCTGTTGCCAAGGGAAATCAGATCGAGAAATTCACATAATTAGGGAGAAATTCAAGATGATGGATGGGTTGGTTATAGTTCTCGAGTTGCTAGTAATGAACTGATGATTGAAGTTAGGGTTTGGTTGAATCTAACTACAGATGTAAAGTGATTGATGCTGGTTGGATTCATGCTCGAGAAGATCAGAGATTCGTGAGATAATGAGTTGTTGCTGATGTTAATAGAAGATGGATTCGAGAGAGAAGAAATCAAGTAGTAGCAAAGATGGGTTTCTGCTGTTGGTTAATGGAGTTAAGGTTCTGCTGAGCTTGAATTCTTAATCGAGAACTCAGTTGAAGAAGGGATTAATGAGTTAGAACGAATCAGGAGAAGTGGGTTTAACCCATATTTGAAGTTCCAGCAGAGTAAGAGAAGAATTGATGCTTGAACAATCCAGAGAGAAGACATGGAATTAGTTGAAGTTGTTACTGTGGTTTGAGCATGAAGATTCAAGCTCAGATGCAAAATTAGAAACATGGGTTTGTCTCAGTAAATGGTGGATGAATTATGAAGAAATTGAGGAATTGTTGTTGGTAATTGAGCAAAGAATGAAATGGGTTTGTGTTGAAATCAAGGCTGGATCGATGTTCAAAGAAGAAGAAGGTTTGATCTGTTGCGGCTATGAAGATATGGGTTGTGACTGAGTTGAACTGTGGTGTTCTCGGTGGTTGAATTTGGTAGGAAATGGTGGTCGCTGCAATGGGTTTGTGGTGTTGGTTGAGTTTCAGGGAGGAAGTGGTGGTGTTATTGCCATTGAAAATGAAGCCACTGATGCTCAGTCATGATAAAGGAGGAGACTCTTAGTGGATGTGTTCAATATGTTATTGTGGTGATGAAATTAATGAATACAAAGGGTTGGAGTCTGTTGCTGTTGGAGTTGCAGCTGTTATTGAAGCAACTGAGAAGAATCTCAGTGTAGTTATGGAAGGATATGAGCTGCTACTGCTGCATGAGTTAATTGGTGGCGATGGACTGAATTGGCTGGTGTTGAGTTAAGTTGTGTTGTGTGTTTGAAGCTGCAGGACTGGGTTGTGCCGTAGGTATAGAAAGTGGATGGCTGAGCTATGGGTAGTTGAATTGCAGGTTGAGAAGCTGCAAGATTAGATGATGCATTGAAAGAGGTGGAATAGATGTTACTAAGGAGATGGTGGTAAGCTGAAATGCAGTACAGGGAAGACTTGGATTCGCATAGATGTATGCCTAGGATTTTACAGGTTATGAGGTGTGCAAAGTGTTGCCACTGTAATGGGTATAAATGAATTGCAGGAACTGAATTAAAATGGGTAATGGAGCAGTTGCATTGCAGGATTGAACTGCAATGGATGAATGTGGTTTGTTGGCCGAGTTGAGCTGCAATAAGGCATTGGTGGTGGTTGCAGAAGACTTCGAGGAGAGTTATTGATGCTATTAATCACTGTGATTTGAAATTGAGATTTGCAGAGATCAAGTTTGGATGGACAGGGAAGTGTAGGTGGTAATGGAATGGTGATGCTAAATCAATAATATTTGATGTGTTGATGGCGAGAATCAGTTAGGGAATTGGTGATCTGGTTTTGCAGTTGAGTGATGGAATTGGATGAGGCAGAGGTGCTTTGAGATGGCATGAGTTATGTGACCGAATCGGGCATCGGGAGAAGGCTGACTTGGGAGTTACGCAATGCGCTTGAGTCATGGTCATTGAAGATGGCTTGGAATTGAATCGAGTCGCAGAATTTAGTGAGAAGGAATAATGAGCCACTATGGTGGAAGTGCCAAGTGTTGCACCATCCTGGTGCAACACAACTTTGGCCTTTGCAAAATGGCTTTGGCAAAGAACCCAACTCAGCCTAGTCACTCGGTTAAGACAGACTCACCCGACTCAGTGATCTGGACTGAGTTGACCGATTTGACCCGACCGAGCTGACTCGTTGACCGGTGACTGGGTGGACTTTGCCGGTCATCTGAGCCGTTTTCCGGTCACTCCTCCGGCCGTTTTCCGGCCATAATACCAATTTTCCGGCGACAGTTTTTGGGGCATATTTTCTACACGGGTTTTTCTCACATATGGGCTTGGTGGACTTCTATCTATTGGACCTTTGAGACTTGACCTAATTTTGGAAAGAAAAGCTATTTAAAGGAAAGATTTCTACAACTTTGGATATCACGTATTATTCTTGGAACTTGGAGAGAGCCACTTTTGTTTACACTTCTAGGGTTTGCTTTTGTTCATATTCTTCTATTCAATTAATATTCTTAGATGAACTCCATAGCTATGAGTAGCTAAATACATATTATTGGTTATGGGATAAAGTTGATTTCTCAACATGTTATTTAAATCTATGAATTAGTTTTGTCTCAATATTTTATTGTTTGTGATTCATTATTAATATTGTCATATGATTTGATTGTTTGTTTGGTTGAGTCCGGAATCAATCCGATTTACATTCATCTCTATTGCTAGATTAGGGTTTTCAATACGAAATAGTTGTTTATCCCTGATTCTAAGTAGCATAGTGTGGTTATTACTTGTAGTGATACATCTTTATAATTGCATATGAATCATAACCTTGGTTAAATTGAATTAGTGCTTTTACACGTTTGATTGCCTTGATTAGTCTTATTCCATATAACTTAGTGCTTTGAGGGAGTTAAATCTAATTGTGCTTTTACACTTTAGGTTGCTTTCTAGGAAGAATTCACATATGCATCTTTTAATGTGGTTGTGATGAAATCAGGGAATTAGCAGGATATACTTGCGATCAAGGTATCCTAGGTCTTTTAGTACATGATAGATTAAATTATCAATTCTAATCATTGATGAAAATACATGTTTGTGAATGATACTATCCCGTTACCAATATCTTCTCTTTATTGATTATTCCAATTATTTGCTTTGCTTTATTTTATTTTATTACTTTGTTAAAACAACAAAATCCCCCTTGGTTACCTTAGAAACTGAAAATCGCATAACAACAATTGCCTCTCTGTGGATACGAACTCTTTCTTATCACGTACTTCATTTATATTTAGTAGAGTGAGAAAGTGAAATTATTTTTGCTCGGCTGACAACCGGTCAAATTTTGGCGCCGCTGCCGGGGAGGCATACGGCTTGTTATTAAGTTTTTAGTTTCTTTTTATAATTTCTGCTTTTATCTTTGCTTTTCGGTTCTTGTCTTGTTTCTCACTTGTTTGCGAGAATTGTTTTCAGGTACATAATCCCGGCTTCGAAAGATTGGAACTATCCAAGGTGCGGGATAGCTACTCGAAGAGGCACAATACTCCAACCAAGTCAAGACACAACAGAAAATCAAGAGTTAGAAGTGGGAGAAGAGTTACAACTAGAAGGAGAACACGAGGTTCCAGTTGTAGACGAACAAGAAGAAGAAGGAGCAATGGGTGATGCAAATCGTTCACTCAAGGAGTTAGCTTCTCATAGGCTTGATACACAATAGGGGTGTATTCAAACAAACTCTACTTTTGAGATCAAGACGGGGTTGCTTAGAGAATTACCAAAGTTCCATGGCATGGTGAATGAAGACCCAAACAAGCATCTTATGGACTTCCACACCATTGTCAAGGCCATGCTTCCAGCGGATGTTGAGGCGGATGATGCAATGTTAAAAGTTTTTCGTTTCTCTTTGATGGATAGTGCATAGGATTGGTTGTACTATTTGCCTCCCGGAAGTGTCACGACATGGAATGGTCTGAAGAAACTCTTTTTAGAGAGATATTTTCCCGCATCAAAGGCTACTCAAATTCGCAAAGAAATTTGTGGGATGAAGCAAAATGTGGGAGAATCTTTATATGAATGTTGGGAACGATACAAGAGATTGGTGGCAAGCTTCCCTCACCACCAATTCAGTGACGCTATGATCATCCAATACTTCTATGAAGGACTCCAATCAAGTGATAGGAATCTTGTTGACGCTGCGGGTGGTGGTGCATTAGTGAGCAAGACGGTGGCACAAGCTAGAGAGTTGATTGAAAACATGGAAGCAAACTCCCAACAGTTTTTGAGTCGTGGTTCAGATGTGCTTCTTAGGAAAGTGAATGAAGTGAGCGAGGTCGAGGAACTTCGGCAACAAATGGGTAACATGACCGCAATGATGCAACAAGTTGCAGCCAGCGGTGATACCAAGTTCCTCTCAAGCTTATGAGGACGAGCAAGCTAATGCGGTCTTTCCAAATCAACAAAGAAGATGATCCCTACTATAACACTTACAATCCGGATGGAGAGATCACCCCAATTTTAGCTATGCCAACAAGCAAGGAGCGGTTCAACAACCTACCTTCAACTTTCCGAGTGGATTTCAACCTCAACAACAACAATTCCAGCCGAGACAACAATTTCAAAGAACCACAAGCACAACAATCAATGCAAAATCAAGGTTCGATATTGATTCAAAGCTTTAAACAATGATGCAAGGCATTTCCACCATGTTTAAAGAAAGTCAGTAGGAAACTAAGAGTGCTATCAAGGAGTTGCAAACACAAATGGGCTCCATGGATATTGAGTTGAACCAATTGAAGGCACAAAATAGTGGGAAATTCCCTTCTCAACCTATTAACCCAAAAGAGGGTGTCAATGCTATTACATTGAGAAGTGGTACACAACTTGTGCAACCCGAGGTTATTGATTCGGGCAAGGTGGAAACACCAAAGGAACCTGTTTTGGAGGAGAAGAATGAGGATTCTCCCCAAACTTCGAAGGTACCTATTCCTAACTCTAAAACTCCGGTTTCTACTTATGTTCCTCCTTTACCTTTTCCTCGCAGATTTGCAAGTTCTAAGAAGGCAGAACTAGAAAAGGAGATTTTAGACGTTCTTAAAAAGATCCATGTGAACATACCACTCATTGATGCTATTAAGCAAGTTCCAAAGTATGCAAAGGTGTTGAAGGACTTATGTACCAATAAGCAAAGGCTCAAAGGTAATGAAGTGCTTAGTGTGGGGGAGAATGCTTCGGAAATATTACAACACAAACTCCGACTTAAGTGCAAGGCTCCCGGTAGTTTTGACATTCCCGTCACAATTGGTAACACAACATTTAACAAAGCTATGTTGGATTTAGGTGCATCCGTTAATGTTATGCCTGCATCAATGTGTAATTCACTTGATCTTGGTCCTCTTAAAAAGGATGAAATTGTATTGCAATTAGCCGATCGCTCTAATGTCTACCCAATGGGTATTGTTGAGGATGTTCTTGTGCAAAGTTAATCAACTTGTATTTCCAGCTGACTTTTGTGTGTTAGAGATGAATGAAGGTTCACCGGACTCGTCTCTTCCATTGCTACTTGGGCGTCCCTTCATGAAAAAGGCGAAAACCATAATTGATGTGGACAAGGGAACGTTGACCATGGAGTTTGATGGAGAAACAATACGTTTCAACATTTTCGAGACGATGAGATATCCTAGTGATGTCCACTCTTGTTTCTCCATTGATGTTATGGATACATTGGCACAACAAATGTTTGAATTAAATGGTGATAACGCTTTGAAACCGTGTTAACTACATCCATGGATAATGGTGTAGAGTGTGGTAATGAAGTCAAGGAAGCCCTTGGTGATCTTAATTCACTACAAGGATGCCCGAAACTCATAATATCTCTTTTATTTCTTTACCATGCGGTGATGAAAAGCTTGTACCTTCAATTGTTAAATCTCCAATTTTAGAATTGAAACCTCTTCCGATCACCTAAAGTACTTGTACTTGGGTGATAATGAGAAGAGTTACCCGTGATTGTTTCTAATGAGCTTAGTGATATACGGAGCAAAAACTTCTAAGGGTGCTAAGGAAGTACAAGACGGCCATAGGATGGACAATTGCCGATATCAAGGGTATAAGCCCCGCCGTTTGTATGCACAAGATACGTTTGGAGGACGATGCAAAGCCTACAAGGGAAGCGCAACGTCGTTTGAACCTCCCATGATGGAAGTTGTGAAAAAGGAGATACTCAAGCTTTTGGAAGTGGGTGTTATCTACCCCATATCCGATAGTAAGTGGGTGAGCCCAGACAAGTAGTACCAAAGAAATCGGGTGTGATAGTGGTGGAGAATGATAAGAACGAACTTGTCCCAACTCGTGTGCAAACCGGGTTGGTGGGTTTGTATTGATTACAGGAAATTGAATGCCACTACTAGAAAAGATCACTTTCCTTTACCTTTTATTGATCAAATGCTTGAACGTTTAGCTAGACACTCTTACTATTGCTTCCTTGATGGCTATTCAGATTATAATCAGATTTTGATAGCGCCGGAGGACCAAGAGAAAACTACTTTCACTTGTCCTTTCGGTACTTTTGCTTATAGAAGGATGCCTTTTGGCTTGTGCAATGCTCCATCTACCTTTCAAAGGTGTATGGTAAGTATCTTTTCAGAATATGTTGAAAACATAATCGAAGTGTTCATGGATAACTTTAGTGTCTTTGGTGATTCATTTGACCTTTGCTTGAACAATTTGTCTCTAATCCTTGAACGATGTGTTGAAACAAACCTTGTGCTGAATTGGGAGAAGTGCCATTTTATGGTAACTCATGGCATAGTTTTAGGCCATATAATATCTTCTAAAGGCTTGGAAGTTGATAAATCTAAGATATACCTTATTCGTGCTTTAACCCCTCCCACTATGGTGAGGGAGATACGCTCTTTTCTTGGTCATGCAGGTTTTTATCGAAGATTCATCAAGGATTTTTCCAAGATAGCATCACCACTTTGTAATTTATTGCAAAAAGATGTGGTTTTTAACTTTGATAAAAAGTGTATGATGGCATTCAATCGTTTGAAAGAACTTTTGATTTCAGCCCCTATCATTAAACCACCGGATTGGAGCAAGCCTTTTGAGCTCATGTGTGATGCAAGTGACTATGCGGTTGGTGCGGTGCTTGGGCAACGTGTGAGGAAGATTCCTCATGCTATTTATTATGCTTCTAGAACGTTAAATGAGGCCCAACAAAACTACACAATCACTGAAAAAGAGTTATTAGCCATTGTTTTTGCTTTAAAAAGTTTCGCTCTTATCTAATTGGTACAAAAGTTGTTGTCTTTTCTGATCATGCAACACTTAAGTACTTGCTTACAAAGAAAGAGGCGAAACCGAGGCTCATACGATGGATTTTACTCTTGCAAGAGTTTGATATTGAAATCAAGGACAAGAAAGGAATTGAGAACACCGTTGTGGATCACTTGAGCCGTCTTGCTGTGGACAAGGAAGCTATCCCATTGCGTGAAAGTTTCCCGGATGAGCAACTATTCTCAATTGCCTTTGGAGAACCATGGTATGCCGATATTGTCAATTACTTGGTGTCTAAACAAATACCAAAGAACTTGTCTCGTGCTGAGAGGGACAAACTTAAGAAGTTGGGGAATCAATACATATGGGATGATCCATACTTGTGGAAACATGGTAGTGACCAAGTAATAAGAAGGTGCGCTCCCGAATCTAAATTTAATTCTATCTTGTCTTTTTGTCACTCCTATGCTTGCGGAGGACATTTTGGGAGTAAGAGAACCGCTCACAAGGTACTTGAAAGTGGTTTTATTGGCCGACCTTGTTTAAGGATGCACATATATTTTGTACAACTTGTGAAAGGTGACAAAGAACAGGCAATCTAGGTGCCCGAAATCAAATGCCACAAACTTTTATTCAATTTATTGAAGTTTTTGATGTATGGGGTATTGATTTTATGGGTCCTTTTGTCAACTCCCATGGGAATTTTTACATCTTACTTGCTGTTGATTATGTCTCGAAATGGGTGGAAGCTAAGGACACCCCAACTAATGATTCTAAAGTGGTTTCAGATTTTGTGCAAGCTAATATTTTTGCAAGGTTTGGAATTCCAAGAGCCATAATTAGCGATGGGGGTTCTCACTTCAAAAAACAGGATGTTACAAAGCTTGTTGAAGAAGTACAATGTGTCGCACAAGATTGCAACACCTTATCATCCTCAAACAAATGGACAAGCCGAGGTTTCTAACCGAGAGGTGAAATCCATTCTAGAGAAGACGGTGAATCCAACAAGGAAAGATTGGAGCATGCGACTTAATGATGCTTTGTGGGCGTATAGAACCGCATACAAGACACCTATCGGGATGTCTCCCTTTAGGCTTGTGTATGGTAAACCTTGTCATTTACCCGTTGAAATTGAGCATAAGGCGTTTTGGGCTATTAAGCAATGCAATATGGAGATGGATGGGGCTGGAAAGCAAAGGAAGTTACAACTCCAAGAGCTAGAGGAGCTTCGCAATGATGCATTTGAAAGCTCACGCATTTACAAGGAAAAGACGAAAGCATTTCATGATAACATGATTTCTAGGAAACAATTTTGCATTGGGCAGAAAGTGCTTTTGTTTAATTCTCGCTTGCATTTATTTCTGGGTAAATTAAGGTCACGTTGGATCGGACCTTTTATTGTTACTAATATGTTTTCTCATGGTGCAGTGGAAATTCGTAGCATAGCTACAGGGAAAGAACTTAAAGTTAATGGGCACCGGTTGAAACCATATTATGATAATTTCACTTCCGAAGTGGTGGAAGGAGTTAACTTTGTGGATGTACTCCCTCTGGAGGAGTCATAGAAAGCAAGGAGATAGTCGGGCTGGCGACTTTAAACCAAGCGCTAAATGAGAGGCAACCCATAGGATGAGTATTTCTTGTCTTGTATTTATTTCTTGTTTTGTTTTTAGTTTTTCTTGTATTGTTTTTTTTTTTTCTGATTTCTTGTCACATTCATGTTAGGATTTCCCACCTTGACTTACTTTGGACGATTCAATTTAGATTTAGGACAATGTAAAGTTTAAGTGTGGGGGGAGTGGTTAAGCATTTGCATTGTAGATTTTTCATGAAATTTTCAACTTTTGTGTAGAATAGTGAATAAGAAAAATCCAACTTGTGGTTAGTTTAGTGTCACATAGTATACATGTTGCTAAGATTACATCGAGATTCTCATAAAAGTGACTGAACTTAGAGATGACAGAGAACATGATCGGGTTTCTTAATTGTATGAGAGTTAAAGTTGGATTTAACCATGCTAGTGGCAAATAAGGTGCAGACTGAATTCGACATTAGAGTAGTGGTCCCCTATAGTGGAGACTACCCATGTTACATCATGAGAGGCACCGACCTTCAATTCTTTGTACCTGTCTAAATATGTGCTTTTAGAGTGTGTGTCACCGTACGTAAATTACGGGCAGAATGGTGAGCTGCCCAACCTCCCACCATAGAAGCACTATTTTGATCTCTTGAGTGCTATTTTTATCAACCATGATGGTGACATCGAATTGGTAACTTACATACCACTTGTAATCTTGTTCGCATTAGCACCATCCACTTTATCTCTCTCTACACCAACAGTCCACATAAAACACCATCATCAACAAGAGGAGCATCACAAATTTGAAGAAAAGTTGAAGACGTTCAAGGTTTACAAGCAACGATATTGAAATGAGCAGATTTCAGATTCGAGTAAAGCAACAAGACAACGAGCAGAATTTTTATAAGTTGAAGACTATTGTACAAGAGTGAAGATTATCAAGATGAGAGTTCGAGAAGTTTATGATATCAAGACATATAAGTTGTGAAGAATAAAGTGGTAAAGTACTTACACCAAGGCATTTGTACTTACATTTTTATTTTATTTGTATTTTACTTTCTCTTGTCTCAAAAAAAAAAAATTTTATAAAAAAAAAGACAAAAAAAAAAAAAAAGAGAAAATTTTGTGAGGTTCATTATTAGTTTTATTATTTTATTTTGTTTTCATTTATTTTTGTATTTGTTATATTTTTCTTGTCTCATAAAAAAAAAAACAGAAAAAAAAAGGAAAAAAAAAAGAGAGACAAGAAAAATTCATTGTATCATATTTTGGGTTTGTATAGTTCGTTTTTAGTTTTGTATTCTTTCAATAAAGCCAATGGAAGAAGGAATATCTACAATGAAGTTTCAAGCAATAAGGAATTAGAGGAAAGAGTTACATTGTCAAGATTCTACGAAGTTCAAGAGTTATCATCAAGAGTTGAAGACCGAAGACGAAGATGAAGACACCGATTGAAGACCGAAGACGTTTCTATGGATCTTTGTGAGTGGTGCTAGCTGCACGCCGAACGGATAACGAGGTAAGTAAGCATATTCCCACCTTCGTTAAGTGGTTGATTTCCTTTCTTAGAGATCGTCAGAAAAATGGGTTTTCAAAATGAATTAAAAGATGTGGGTTTTTAAAACGATTCGGAGGGTTTGCCTTCCTTCCATTCGATGTGTCGCAGGATTCTCTCTTCATTCCTACCTGGACACATGTGTGACCCATAAAAAAGCTGTTTATTATTGAGAGCAACTTCATAAAACCCTTTCTTGTGAGGCAGAGTCGAGACTTTTGATCACTCCGAACCCGAATTTCTTTCGATAAGGGATGGTTATTTCTCTCTCAACTTTTAAGGATGAGATTGTGTTCATTTATGTGTCTAACTTCTTATTACTAGTGTGCAGAATTTCTATGTCTTCTTAGCGCGTTGGATGCTATCATTTCGGAGAACTAGTAAGTTGGAAAAGTAGATTTTGTGGGTATATCTCTAGTAAACCCTCACGAGACTATAACTCATCCACTAGGGACACCTAGGGGTTTAAAGGCTTGTTATACGTGCTAAGTGTGACCGTAGCCTCGACGACACGGAGTTGTATGTATGTTTTAAAGTTTGTTTTGTTTGATTTTCTCGAGGACTAGCAAAGTCTAAGTATGGGGGAATTTGATAGGTGTTGTAAACACCGTGATATTTATCTAATGTTTATGCTTTCTTTGAGAGTTTTCTTGTAAATTATGTATCTTATTATTACTTTTGAGCTTATTAGGTGCAATGGAGTCATTTGGAGCAAAAGAAGAAGAAAGAGTCCATTTGGAGCGAAAATGACAAAATGATCAATTCACGGGCGAGTCATATTTGGAGCCAGTGAGGTTCTTAAGGAGGATGTGAAGAAAGGGCGGGAAGAAAGAATAGGTTGTCAGTTATCTGGAATTGACATGCCAAATATCACTTCGGTGGCCTTTATTCTAATGTGTGGGGTGCCAATATAAATTCCTTTTCCTACAGATAACTAAAAACTCAGAGAGATGAGCTTTTATTTCATCTCCTCTCCCTGAAACCAATGGCGGTTGTTGACAAGGGAAATCAGATCGAGAAATTCACAGAATTAGGGAGAAATTCAAGATGATGGATGGGTTGGTTATAATTCTCGAGTTGCTAGTAATGAACTAATGATTGAAGTTAGGGTTTGGTTGAATCTAACTACAGATGGAAAGTGATTGATACTGGTTGGATTCATGCTCGAGAAGATCAGAGATTCGTGAGAGAATGAGTTGTTGCTGATGTTAATAGAAGATGGATTCGAGAGAGAAGAAATCAAGTAGTAGCAAAGATGGGTTTCTGTTGTTGGTTAATGGAGTTAGGGTTCTGCTGAGCTTGAATTCTCAATCGAGAACTCAGTTGAAGAAGGGATTAATGAGTTAGAACGAATCAGGAGAAGTGGGTTTAACCCAGATTTGAAGTTCCAGCAGAGTAAGAGAAGAATTGATGCTTGAAACAATCCAGAGAGAAGACATGGAATTAGTTGAAGTTGTTGCTGTGGTTTGAGCAGGAAGATTCAAGCTCAGATGCAGAATTAGAAACATGGGTTTGTCTCAGTAAATGGTGGATGAATTATGAAAAAATTGAGGAATTAATGTTGCTGGTAATTGAGCAAAGAATGAAATGGGTTTGTGTTGGAATCAAGGCTGGATCGATGTTCAAAGAAGAAGAAGGTTTGATATGTTGCGGTTATGAAGATATGGGTTGTGACTGAGTTGAACTGTGGTGTTCTCGGTGGTTGAATTTGGTAGGAAATGGTGGTCATTTACCCAATGGGTTTGTGGTGTTGGTTGAGTTTCAGGGAGGAAGTGGTGGTGTTATTGCCATTGAAAATGAAGCCACCGATGCTCGATCATGATAAAGGAGGAGACTCTTAGTGGATGTGTTGATATGTTCTTTGTGATGATGAAATTAATGAATACAAAGGGTTGGAGTGCATTGCTATTGGAGTTGCAAGCTGTTATTGCCAAACAACGGGAGAAGAATCTGGTGCAGTTATGGAAGGATATGAGCTGCTACTGCTGCATGAGTTAATTGGTGGAGATGGACTGAATTGGCTGGTGTTGAGTTAAGTTTTGTTGTGTGTTTGAAGCTGCAGGACTGGGTTGTGCCGCAGGTATAGAAAGTGGATGGCTGAGCTATGGGTAGTTGAATTGCAGGTTAAGAAGCTGCAAGATTAGATGATCCATTAAAGGAGGTGGAATAGCTGTTACTAAGGAGATGGTGGTAAGCTGAAATGCAGTACATGGAAGACTTGGATTCACATAGATGTATGCCTAGGATTTTACAGGTTATGAGGTGTGCAAAGTGTTGCCACTGTAATGGGTATAAATGAATTGCAGGAACTGAATTAAAATGGGTAATGGAGGCAGTTTTGCATTGCGCAGATTGAACTGCAATGGATGAATGTGGTTTGTTGGCCGAAAGGTTTTTTGCAATAAGGCATTGGTGGTGGTTGCTGAAGACTTCGAGGAGAGTTATTGATGCTATTAATCAACTGTGATTTGAAATTGATATTTGCAGAGATCAAGTTTGGATGGACAGGGAAGTGTAGGTGGTAATGGAATGGTGATGCTAAATCAATAATATTTGATGTGTTGATGGCGAGAATCAGTTAGGGAATTGGTGATCTGGTTTTGCGGTTGAGTGATGGAATTGGATGACTTCATGCAGGTGCTTTGAGGTGGCCCGAGTTATGTGACCTAATCTCCGAGGCATTGGGAAAAACTGCAGCTTGGGAGTTACTGCAATGCGAGTTAGAGATGTTGGAAACATTGAAGATGGCTTGTAATTAAACCGAAGTGAGAATTTAGTGAGAAGGAATAATTAGCCACTATGGTTGGAAGTGAAGCGGTGTTGCACCATCCTCGTGCAACACAACTTTGGCCTTTGCAAAATGGCTTTGGCTTAAAGGGCAACTCAGCCTAGTCACTCGGTTAAGGCAGACTCACTTTGACTCGGTGATACGGGACCGAGTTGACCGATTTGACCCGACCGAGCCGACTCGTTGACCGGTGATCGGGTGGACTTTAGGTCACACGAGACGTTTCCGGTCACTCATCTAGTGGTTTTCCTACTGTGTAATACCAATTTTCCGCGACATTTTTGGGGCATATTTTCTACACGGGTTTTTCTCACATATGGGCTTGGTGGACTTCTATCTATTGGACCTTTGAGACTTGACCTAATTTTGGAAAGCAAAGCTATTTAAAGGAGAGATTTCTACAACTTTGGATATCACGTATTATTCTTGGAACTTGGAGAGAGCCACTTTTGTTTACGCTTCTAGGGTTTGCTTTTGTTCATCTTCTTCTATTCAATTAATATTCTTAGATGAACTCCATAGCTATGAGTAGCTAAATACATATTATTGGTTATGGGATAAAGTTGATTTCTCAACATGTTATTTAAATCTATGAATTATTTTTGTCTCAATACTTTATTATTTGTGATTCATTATTAATATTGTCATATGATTTGATTGTTTGTTTGGTTGAGTCCGGAATCAATCCGATTTACATTCATCTCTATTGCTAGATTAGGGTTTTCAATACGAAATAGTTGTTTATCCCTGATTCTAAGTAGCATAGTATGGTTATTACTTGTAGTGATACATCTTTATAATTGCATATGAATCATAACCTTGGTTAAATTGAATTAGTGCTTTTACACGTTTGATTGCCTTGATTAGTCTTATTCCATAGAACTTAGTGCTTTGAGGGAGTTAAATCTAATTGTGCTTTTACACTTTAGGTTGCTTTCTAGGAAGAATTCACATATGCATCTTTTAATGTGGTTGTGATGAAATCAGGGAATTAGCGGGATATACTTGCGATCAAGGTATCCTAGGACTTTTAGTAAATGAGAGATTAAATTATCAATTCTAGTCATTGATGAAAATACATGTTTGTGAATGATACTATCCCGTAACTTATCTTCTCTTTATTGATTATTCCGATTATTTTCTTTGCTTTATTTTATTTTATTACTTTGTTAAAACAACAAAAATCCCCCTTAGTTTTACCTTAGAAACTGAAAATAGCATAACAACAATTGCCTCTCTGTGGATACGAACTCTTTCTTATCACGTACTTCATTTATATTTAGTAGAATGAGAAAGTGAAATTATTTTTGCTCGGCTGACAACCAGTCACTAGCCTACTACAAACTATCTTCTGGCCCTGGACTGTAACTGAACCTCAATCAATCTC